>SNQJ01S0016170.1:34508-53650 GCA_010110895.2 Picea sitchensis
CCATTGAGAGAGAGATGCATGACATACGTGCTAGACTCAAGGACATGGAGATAGTGTAGAGGCACACAGTTGGTGTTGGAGATGTCAGTGATTCTAAAAGTGAAGATGAAGCTAGACATGAAAGGGAAGAAGTCATAGCAGAAGATGCAGCAAATGAATGCCTGATTAAGGCTATTGCAAGAATGGGTGCTAAGGCAAAAATGAATATTCCAGTATATAAAGGAAACCTGGATGCCGAAGAGCTTCTAGATTGGATTAGAGATCTGGACACATATTTTGACTATGAAAATGTCGAGGAAGACAAAAAGGTCAAACATGTTGTCACAAGATTGAAAGGACATGCAACATTGTGGTGGGATGAGCTACAAGCTGACATGCACTGAAAAGGAAAGTAGAATATCAAGAGTTGGGATAGGATGATCATGAAGATGAAGGCAAAATTCATCCCCGGGGATTACCAGATTACTCTTTTTCAGAGAATGCAAAATTTGAGACAGAAGCTGATGACAGTGAAGGAGTACACTAAAGAATTCTACAGGCTGAACATCAGAGCAGGTCATCGGGAAAGCGATCATGAAAAATTTGCCAGATGTATGAATGGTCTGAGATATGACATTCAGGATAAGATGAGCATGATGACCATCCGAACGGTGGAAGATTCTTATCAGATGGCTCTAAAAACTGAAGAGAAGTTGAGCCAAAAACAAGGTGAAAGAGGTCGAGGCAGAAGTCAAGCCAGAGGCAAATCAGTTGCCCAGGATAGAAATCAGAAACCCAAGGAAGAGTGGAAGAAACCTCAGACTCAAACTGAGAGAGGTGGAAGTTCACAGAGAGGGAAACATATTGAACAAAGAGGTCAGTATTCTAATGGAAACATTTTTCCTCATACCAGAGGTATAGGAAGAGGAAGAGGTGGAGTGGTGAAATGCTTCACATGTGGAAAGGTCAGACATAAATCTTATGAGTGTCCAGACAAAAAGAAATAAGGTGGTGAAACTCACATCGCTGAAGCACAGAGGCAGATTGTTGAGGCAGAAGATGCTTAAGGTGGAAGATCATTGATGATGTGAAAATTTCTCTTAACACCAAAGAAGGAGGTGGAGAGTTTGATGCAAAGGAACAGTATTTTTTGGACTACTTGCAAAACCAAAGGCAAGGTATGCAAGGTCATTGTGGATAGTGGTAGCACAGATAATATCATTTCTACAGAGATGGCAGAAAATCTGGAGCTGTAGACTATTGAACATCCGAGCCCATACAGAGTTTCATGGCTACAAAAGGGACATCAGGTAAATGTCACTAAACAATGTTTAGTTGAGTTTAAAATAGGAGGGTATAAAGATGAAATACTTTGTGATGTTATTCCCATGGATGTTTGTCATCTATTTTTGGGTAGACCATGGCAATATGACAGGAATGTGATTCATGATGTGACTCATGAGCTCACAAGATTGCGAGTTGCAAAAAAGGACTTGTAGATCGAACGAAAGGATATTCCAGCAAGGAATCTGAAAGAGCCAATCCGGCTCAAGGGGTTAAAGAACGATCCTGTGAGTGGATCTCGGCCCGAGGGATGATAGGACTGCATCAATTCTCCAGCTGAGGAATAGATCCATTTCAGAGTATCTCATTAAATGGAGGAAACTACCGGCTGAACATTCCACTTGGGAAGATGATTCTTTTATACATAAGCATCTAGAGTTACTCAAGCATTGAGGAAAAAACTTGTCTCAAGGGGAGGGGCATGTTAAGCCCTAAATAGTGACACATTACCCGTTAATTGGGGCATATTACATTAGTAATGTTATGTTATTTATGTTGGCTTGGGTCCATTAGTTGTAATTATACCTCCTAGTCTCCTATATATACCAAGGAGACATTTTCATTTGGAATCATCTTGTATTTGGACATTTATGTGGTGTATAAGGAGGTTTCCCCCTTGAAGAGGATTATTATCTTAACTTCTTTATTTTTCAAGGTGTTGAGTACTTATTCTAATTTTTTTCTATGATATATTGATATTTGGTTCATAACGACAAATATCTCAACAAATATGTGTTTAGAGACTTGCATGAAGTATTTTTCTGCGAAATTTTTCATCTGTTACATGAGTGTTTATTGAGGTTGAAGGAAAACCATCCTACAAATCAGATAAGATATCTAGAGTTTCATCCTATGGAGATTGTGAAGTTGCCGCAATTTAATAATAAATTTACGGGTGCAGTAGATTTTTGGTTAGACAATATTATTTCAGGGTTAAGCACTGAATTTGCAGTTGATACTGTGATGTCGTACACTACTTCCGAGTAAGAATTTATGAAGGGACCCAGAGGTAGGTACACAATATCACTATATACTTCCATAAAGATTTTATTATATGAAAAATGCATGATGACCATGGAATCAAACAACTAAACTTCCCTGCGTGCATGGGGGAAGGGGGGAAACACTAATAAGAGTTTGAGATATGGAGAGGGAGATGGATAAGGGGAAGAAGAAGGAGGCCATGGACCCAGTCATGATGGATGAGGACTAGATAAACAAGATAATGAAAAAATATGGAACAACGCGCAACGGTAGACCTTACCAATATAATATGAATAATAAAAAGAAGGTCATATCCAATAGAGAGGGCTTGGTGAGTGATGAGGAAGAGGTAGAGGATCTTCAAGCTATGGAGAAGATTGATGAAATCCTTCATGCAACATATGAAATGAAAACAATAGGTCCAGGGTCTAGAACATGAGGCAGAAATACAATCTAGATCACAATTAGTGTGGAACCTACAACCCCATGTGCGACTAATACGCTTGAAGGAACACAATATTTTAGACAACCAATTTTCAGTAGAAGAGGTGTAGTAGGTCAGGGGTCCAATAGAGGAAAACAAATTGGGGGTACAAGTGCATTAATTAGTAGTCAACTATATACACCGCATGAAGGCAGTAGTTCAACATGTTTCAAAAGGGCAGGAGTATATCCCACTATCATATTACTAGAGTTTTTTGGCAAGGCATCAGAGGACCCTAAGAAGCATTTATTCATCTGTAAAAATATCTGGGAATAAAAGAAAGTCACATATGAGGATAAAAAAATTGCATAGTTGGCTATAACATTCAGAGAGCACGTGCTAGACTGGTACATGAGCCTTTATGTAAACAATCCACAAGGAGCACAAAAGATTATCGCAGAGGTGAAAATGTTTCTTGTAAATGAGTTTTAGAATCCAATCCCACAAGACCAATACAAGAACAAAATGATTGAGATCAAGAAGAAAACAGGTGACTCTATCTTAGATATTGATCAAAGTTTCAAATGTCTGAAAGGTAAGTTGAATTATTACATTACTGATATGCAACATAGGAAGTTATTTGTGAACTCAATATTACCACACTTGAAGTATCCCTTGAGACAACAAAAGTTCCAAACTCAGGCAAAGGATTTGCAAGTAGCCGTGCAGCTGGAAGAAAACCAGTATCAACAGATAGATCCAACAATAGAAGTGTTGAAAGAGGATTTGAACAACCTGACATTTCAGTTGAACCAAAATAAAGTGAAAGAGAAGAGAGAAGTTGTTTGGTGTATGTTATGCAGGACATAAGGACACAACAAGAATGAATGTACAAACTTTGAGCAATACTTGGCTACAGGGGTGCCAAACCCCTTTCCTATAGGAGGATTGTGGTGTCAAATTTGTAAGACACACATGCATGATCTATATCTTTGTCCAATTTTGCAAAAGTATAAGACAATGCCAAAAACATTTTACTACAATTTTTGTAAGTCAGTAGGTCATGATGACAAGGACTGTCGAACACTGGAATTAATGAGAGAGATAACTTCAAACACCTATAGGGTGCAAGAAGAGATGATGACAAGGAAATCCACACAACAATTCAATAAAACACAAAAAAAATTCAATCTTTCATAGCCACATTACAACAATGTATATCCGTAGTATAATGCCACATAGTATAACCAGATAACCCAATACAATGCACCACGTGAAGATAGAAATGGATTCAAAGGTGGAGGCCAAGGTAGAGGAGGATTTAGACGAGGTAGAGGGCTAGTAGTCTACCACAACTGTCAACAACCAGGAAACTATTCAAGAGACTGTCCACTTCCACCTGTGACATGTATTTATTTTTGTGCAACAGACCACGACATAGAAGACTATCCAACATTATTGGGAAAAATACAAGAAAAAAGGAGCCAGAACAATCAAAACGTCCAGTGGATTTTGGAAGAAGCCAGGGATGATGGGAATAATATCAACATAGTTACTCGAGGAGGAGTCAATGAAACAAAACAAGATCAAACACAACACTAGTGGGTCAAGAAGAATATTGAGCCACAAAATCATTTTGATGCGCAAAAATAAAAATAGATGTTTAAGGAGGCAAGATAGGAGATTCTAAAGGAGAACATTGTATCTACATCAATTGTGAAACAAACTCATGATCAAAAAATGTATTAGATGCCACCATCAATGGATCACACTAGTAAAGGAAAACCTTCAGAGAAATTAAGTAACCTAAATACTTTTCTACAATCTTGTGTTAAGTTATTGAATGATCCATCATCCATTAAGGTCTTACAAAAATTGCTAGAATGAAGCATCAAAAAAGTAGAAGGGAAATTAGAACATAAGAAAATTAATCATCTGCATTGGGGATTTCAATATGGGAGATGTCATACTTGATTTTGGATCTAAAGTGAATGTATTATGTAATAAGACATGTCATTGTATGGGGGAACCCACATTAGGGTACTCACTTGTCCAGTCAAAATTGGAAAATCAACATAGAGTATTACCAATTGGAAGACTTAAATGTGTGAAAATAGACTTGGATGGAGTGTGCATTGTGGTAGATTTCAAAGTTATAGAAACAGTATATGGAACAACACCCTACCCAACATTACTAGAACTGGACTAGGAATTTGATAACCAGGTCGTGATCAACCTGAAGACACAAAAAAATACTTTTGAATTAGGAGAGTATAGAGTGATTGCACCATTGGATCCCTCAAAAGGAGAAAGGTTGGTAGAGGCAACATGTTTGGACTTGGAAGAATTAAATCATTTATATAGGACTACCACGTGAGAAGAATATTATGTCAACCCAACTACAGATGGGGTACTCGACTGGAGAAGCATTACATCGTGTGCCTCAAACTCCAAGACAGTCCTTGAAAACTGGAAGTAGATACTACATGAAGTCTCTGAAAGGGTGCGCAAGAATATAGTGCACAATAAGGTGGGTCGGTACAGAGGTAAGGGAACCCCCCTCTTTTCATGGTTTGAAGGACTTAGAAGAATTCTTGACAAACTATGAGGAAGAATTTTTCAAAAATTAGAGGTTTTTATCCCTCGATATTTCACTCAAGGAAACATCTGCAAGATAGTGGGGCTTGCACAGGGAAACAATTCAAGACAGGTATCTGTGTAAAATGTTATTGCGCATTAGAGTTGGTGCAGAATAGGGGAACAATATGTTACGAGGAAAATCACTTTATGGAAAGTGGTAAACCACAAAAGACAGAAATGACTGCATAAATCAAATATAAAACTAGGTATGCTATATAAACAAATATGCTAACAAGACAAGACAAAGATCCTACTTCGCCTAGACATTTGAAGAAGTCCATCGTTGAGCACTTGAATCAAAGCAATACACTTGCAACTTGTCCTCAACAACCAAGAAATGAAAGAATATAGTGATAATATATAAAGTTGGCACATTTAATAGCATAATCCATTAACATTCATAACAAATATGCCCATGGAATAACAATTCAAATATTTGCAAGATATTAATTGGATGAGAAAAGAGTATTTCTATTAAAATGTAATCAACAAAAGTGATGTAATCAACAAAAGTGAATGAATTGCAAAATTCCATGCCGACACAGTTCGGAACCGAGAAACTAAGTCCCTTCCAGCTGGGCCTCCACCACTTCAATCCTCCACCAAAGGAAAGCTCATATAAGAGAGACAATGAGGTTCTCAATCAAGTAGGGAAGAGCTTGGGGGATGAACATTGTGTTCAGACTTAAAAGGATAAAGGGATGCAAACTCAATATGAAGTGAATAATTTCTCCAGAGTAACTTTGCTCTCAAAGTTGAATTCTTCTCCTCTTTTCCATGGCTTGGATATGGCCCATTTATATCCTTCAAGTGGAACTGAAGGGCTGAGATAGAATATTTCCAGTATATTGAAGGTCAAGGATCATGAATCCCATGACATGACATGGAAACCCAACACTATTTTTTAATTTTGGGCACAAAACCTGATGTACGTGGGCTATAGTGGTGAAACTTGTGTATACACATGTTGTATAATAGTTAGGGCGCATATATGTGGAAAAATATTTTTTTTAGCTCTAAGATTTGCAAAAAAGGGACTTCAAGTCTGCATAGGGAAATGGAGAAAGGCCTTAGGAGAAAATTTTCATAGGGTGAGGCAAATATTTCTATAACACAATACATTGCAGAAATATGATGGGCTAGGAAGGTCAGTTGAGCACATAGAAAAATCCATAAAAAAATGGAGGTTGACACCACTAGAAGAATGGCCTCATTATTTTATTCATACATTAGAAGGGATACCGGGGAACTGATACATAGAATAGGAACTACGCAGAGACACTAAATAATGGACAATATTACAACATAATTTTGTGGTAACTTTCTCATTTGAGCATGAGAACCCCAATATCGATTCATCCCTGAATCTGATACAGAGAATGATATTTTATAAGAAACCTGAGGTGGAAATTATAATAGGATATCAACAACATAACATACATATAGTCAAAGATTTACTCTCATGTTACCATGTCGCAGAGGATACACCGGAGGGAGATGATCCACGCAACATCCATATCATAAATATTGAAGGAGAGAGAGAGGTGGAAGGGACATCTTTGGAGTCAAAGGAATTTGTTGCACCAATTAAGGTCAAGAAAGTCAACATTGGGACAAAATAAAACCCTAAAATGGAAAGCATTGGAGACTACTAGGATGAGAAGACACTAGAAAGGATAACATAATTACTGCGTGAATACAGTGACTCATTTCCAACAACCATTACAGAGATGAAAGGAATATTAGGTGATTTGGGAGAGATGAAGACACCCCTAAAACTAGATGCTATACTTGTCAGACAGAGACCTTATAGGCCTAATCTAGTGCATAAGAAAAATGTGAAAGAAAAACTTGACTGAATTCTAGAAGATGGTATCATAGAGCCAGTGGAGGAATCTAAATGGATCAGTCCCATGGTATTCCAAGAAAAGAAACAAGGGGGAATAATAATTTGTGTCGATCTAAGAAAATTGAATGACTATTTCTTACATGATCCTTTCCCTACCCCTTTTACAGATGAGGTCTTGGAGAATTTGGGAGGCCAGGAAACGTATTCATTCATAGATGGATTCTCAGGTTATCATCAGATTAAAATAGCTCCAGAGGATAGGCATAAGACTACATTTTCTATAGAATGGGAATCCTATCAATATACAGTTATTCCCATTGGAATGAAGAATGTACCAACTATATTTTCAAGGGTGGTCATAGCTTCTTTTAAATATTTTCTACATAAGTTATTAGAAGTATATTTGGATGATTGGACTATTTTTAGTCTTTTGAAAGACCATGTAGAAGTATTAAGACACATGTTGGACAAGTTTAGGAATTTTCATATCTCATTAAACATCAAGAAATGTATTTTCAACACACCTTTTGGGATATTTTTAGGAGATGTGGTATGCAGATAAGGGTTATTGGTTGACCCTGCTAAGATTGTTGTAATTGTGAACTTACCACCACCAAATTCAGTGCGCTAGTTAAGAGCCACACTTGGACATACGGGGTACTACAAGAAGTTTATTAAGGGGTATGCACAAATTACCACACCGATGAAAAATATGTTGAAGAAGGACACCAAATTTCAGTGGAATGAGGATTCTCAATAGGGATTGGATACTTTAAAGGATAAGATGGTGACAACACCTATTTTAGTGTTTCTCGAATGGGAAAATACATTTCATGTGCATGTAGATGCATAAAAAATAACACTTGGATCAATTTTGGCGTAGACAGGAGAAACTGACTTAGATCATCCTATAGCGTTTTCAAGCAGGAAGTTATTAGAATTAGAGAAGAATTACAACACAACAGAAAGAGAAGGCCTAGCCATGGTGTATGCACTACAAAACTTCAAACACTAATTATTAGGAAAGAACTTTAAAATGTTCACATATCATTTCTTCCCCTCAAATATCTAGTCAACAAACCAATGTTGGAGGATCCGTAGATGGATATTATTGTTCCAAAATTTTGAGGGGGGGGATCTGTAGATGGATATTATTGTTCCAAAATTTTGATTTTGAAGTAATAGTTAAACCAGGGAAACTGAATGCAAGACCAGATCACTTATCAAGGATAACCAATGGACAAGAACCTACTAACTTAGAATACAACTTCCTTAATGCACAATTATTTTCAGTATAAATAGTTGATGAGTACTTTGATGATATTATTGCATTATTGAGCATATGATTTGCACCAAAGGAGTTTAGTACCATGAAAAATAAAAACTTGGTAGTTAGAGATGCAAAATATGAATTAATTGCAGGTCATTTATACAAGTTCAGAGAAGACAACATTCTGAGAAGGTGTTTGATGGAGCATGAACGACCCATGGTTCTAGCAAAATCTCATAAAGGTATAGATGGAGTAAACTATGTTGGAAAATGTACCGTGCATAAGGATGAAAAATAATATTTCCAAAATTGTGATTCATGTCAAAGATTTGGCAAACCCAGTAGGAGGGACAAGATTCCCCTAAGACCCCAAGTAAGTCTTTAGGTATTTTACAAGTGGGAAATAGATTTTTTTGGACCTATTAATCCATGATAAATAAGGTTAGGAGAAAGATACATCATTACTGCAAAAAATATTTAACCATATGGGCATAAGCAACACCAGTCAAGGATTGCAGTGCAGAGACAACAACACACTTCTTATTTGAGAAGGTGACTACAAAATTCAGATGTCCTAATATTTTGATGAGTGACCAAGGCACCCATTTTATTAATAGTACCATCCTTCTATGACTGAGGAATTTAAAGTCTATCACCAGAATAGTACACCATATCATCCTTAGGAAAATGGGACAATCGAAGCTTTCAACAAGATTTTGGAGAACGCCTTGACAAAGATTTGTAATGTGAACCGAGATGATTGGGATTTAAAAATGACAACACTATTATAGGAATACAATACTAAATGCAAGAAGTTGATAGGACATAAACCATTCATATTGGTGTATGGAAAAGAAGTAGTGGTGCCATTAGAATATTTAGTACCCAGTTTTCACATTGCAACAATTGCCAATATGACAGAAAGAGGTGCAGTACAATAAAGGTTAAGTCAACTTATGGAACTGGAAGAAGACATGATTCTGGAAGGATTACACCAAGAGGTGTATAAGGCAAGGGAAAAATCTTGGCATGACAGACACATAAAGAAGAAGAGATTTAAAGAGGGAGATCTATTTCTCCTCTATGACAAAAACTATTTGCAACATCCCAGTAATATTTGAATGTATTGGACAGGGCCATATGAAGTAAATTATGTCACAGATGGAGGATTTGTGCTGTTAAATGACTTGACAGGAAAATAAATTCAATAAATGGTGAATGGAAATCAACTAAAAATGTATAGGTACATTTGACCTACTAACTCTCAATAGTTCTAGCACAACAAGTAGACTTGTACATATTGTAAATAATAGGAGCGAAAAGAAAAAAAAGGAAGATAAAAATGGAAAAATGAAGAAAATACAAAAATAAGTAATTAGGAGGAATAATAAATTCAGGTATGACATCATGTGGAAATTGATGCAACACAAATTAGAATACTGCACGTGGGAAAATTGGACACTGCGTAAATCACCGAAAAAAAGTGAAAAATCAGACAACACATTAATGATCGGGTCTATAAAAAGAGAAAAGCTTGGGAAATTTTGACACTTAGCAATTTTTGAGTGAATAGAGAGATGAAGAGCACAACCTAGGATAAATCATCTGAGGAAGATAACAATTGACCACTCAACATACAACATGATAGCTCCGAAGGTTGTCTCCCCAGGGAGATATGTTATGGTTACTCAATAGTCCAGAAGAAGGAAGGAAAGAATCACAGAGCTCGAGGATGTTGTAGAGTTGGAAGACATCACAACCTTGGCAATAGAGTTGATCATCCAGACCAAGGTATAGGAAGAAACATCGACGAATGCACGAGTAGAAATGGGTCAAAGCTCAAAAAAACCCAATGGAAGAAAAAACCCTAACCAAGAAAAACCTACAGAACCTGAGGGAATGAAGGGACAACAACATGGACATGTCGCAAAGGAGATGTTGGTCAAGGATATTAAAAAATAGTTGGAGACCAATGGAGAGGAAGATGAAATGAAAAAAACAATGATAGAAATCCACCCAGTTGTCGGCCAGAAAAGGAAGGCACCAGGTGCAACTGAGATCACACTACCTTACATCCTGAATGTCATAGTCACAATGGAAGATATGTTGGGGAAGGTGTCGAAGATAATATATGTCGACCATGATGTTTGAGACATGGAGAAGTTTCCAGACTTTGTGTAGGAGAATTATTTGGAGGACAAGGGAGAGATATGGAACTTAGGAAAACCCATATTGGAGCCTGTGCAATGGATAACAAGAATATATAATTCAGGTATCGTGCACCTGTTGGATATACCGCATTTCAGGAACGATAAAAATGTGGGACTGTGTGTGAAACAGTTATTGGCCAGGATACATGGAGTTATCCTATGGATGTATAGGCAAGTCCCCATTGACGTTGATTTGATTGACAATATTACATGGTTTCCCACTTATGGCACACAACCCTAAGATTACCTGGAGAATAAAGCACGAGAAAATGAAATTACAAATATAGTGAAAGCACAGTTTGGAACAAACATGGGGAACCAAGGTATAGTCATAAAATACAGCAACGACTCCATGACGAGGTTCGCAAACAAGCTAATCGCTTGCAAATTATTGGGGAAGTGCAGGAAGGAAGAGGCCCCAATAGGATTCAAAGTAGTAGCTATGAAGTTGAAAAATGAGTGGTGTTTAGCTAGGCACCATACTTGTTTAATCATTTTTTGGTTGAATATAGGGATGTGCAAGATAATGAAGTTGAGTTCCATTACTCCTGGCACCTCATACTCATAGTTTTGATAGGTTGGCAGGAACCAAAGTTCTCATATTTTGTATATAAGCAGGGGAAGTGCTATGCAATGAGATATGAAAGCCTCTAGAAAGCTAAGGAAAATAATATTCAACAAGCAAACAATGCAATGTTTTACATGTTTTTGGAAGAAATGAAAGAGAAAACAACAAATGTGTGGAGAATCCCTATTGAGTTGGTTTAGGAGAACGAAGGTATTTCCAGGTTTAAGGCATCCAAACATCACATGTGGATCCAGGATAGAAGGGACCCAAAGAAGATGTGGCTGGAAATGCGATATTACACATCAAGAGAAGAGGTCGACTAGATTGTCAAAGACTGGTTGGCACAGTGAAAGGTGCCAACAACAAATAAAGAATCCAAACCAAAGGAGCAAGTAGAGGCATGCACATAGAAAAATACAAGTAGTCTAGCTGAAAATACTAGAAAGGATGCAGAGCATACTCAAACATCAGGAAGTAGTACAACAATGAAAACACTTAGGAAGAAAGAAATGGTGTCAAGGGCAGAAGTAAAGGGAGATGAAAAAATATGAATACAGGGGTGCAAACCTCACAGACGAAGAGACTTGGAACATAGGAGGAGGAAACATGAAAGAAAATGAAATACCATAAGAAGCCTCTAGTAATCACAATTACAGAGGACGATGTCGAGTTAGTGGCAGATAAAGTCCAAGATAGAGGAGAAGATGTACTCCCTACAGTAGAGGCGCAAAGGGAGGAGATCATGGATAAGCTGGTGGACATCCATGATACTCTACAAAGGCTATATATTGTTACATTGCAATAATTTACAATGCAACAGACAGATAAGACACAACAAGCACCTGCGCAGAAGGAACATGAAGAAAAAATTTAGACAATGGCGAAGGGAAGCGACACCTTCAATTTCACACATCAGATGATGACAATTGATGAGGAGACAACAAAAAATTCAGTTAGGGACACATACCAACTTGATATGGTTATGGAGAAGATACCTACAAAGGCACTATATGGATTACAAGCAAGTGTGATGCAAGAAGTCCAATCCATATCCCGCACAAATGATACTAACTTGGAAGTTGGAAGGGAGGTTACATAAGTATTCAAATTACTTTTGATCAGTTGACCATGGAGAAGGAGGAGGAGAAGAGATGCCCAGAAAAATTATAAAATGGATTAGCAAAAGTCTATAACAACATCCCAGACTATACGCAAGAGCCAAAATTCACACCAAAAGGAAAGTTTCAGAGGATTGCACAACTCGTGGAGAAATAAAAATAGGATATCACATAGTTCATGGAAAATTTGACTCCTACTACACCCCCAAAACTCATATATCAAATAGAACAAGAGGCTATGCGAACACCAACAATATTTCATAGGAAGTGGAAGAATTATATGACATGGCTACTCAAATGTGGACCAGCATGGAAGAATATGAGAAAATACAACAACTATACCAGAAGAAAGAGAAGATAATAGAACACATTCAGGAATTAAGGAAGCAATAGAATGGAATGACCATCCTAGAGAGGATGAGGAGTGTGCAGGATATGAAAAACCTACAGGAAGAGATGAAGGTTGCACAGGCTGAAAATCTAGCAAGACAGGCTCAGCAGGAGCCATTATAGTAGGAAGCAGAGAGGATGATAGAAAAAATGAAAGCATAGAAAAGGAAAATAGAGCCAATGCATGCAAAATGTAGAGAAGTGTTGGTAGAGTGCATTAAAACACAAAGTGTGGAAAAGCTAGCAAAGCAGAGCACACAAGTTAAAGAGAAAGTCACCCAATTGGAAAAAGTGTTCCAGGAGTTACAACTATCAATCAATAATGTAAACCAAGGTTGTGTGGTTCGATACGAGCCACATTTCAGTGTTGGAGGCATGTTGGCGCAGGCCTATTTTGGGAGAGAATATCCTATTTTTTAGTGCAGGACTATTTTTGGAGAGAAAAACCCTTTTTTTAGCATATGACTATTTTGGGAGAGAAAAGCCTATTTTTTAGCATATGCCTATTTTGGGAGAGAAAAGCCTATTTTTTAGTGTGCTCCATATGTGGAGGAAAATAAACATGAAAAAGATGGAGAAAAATAAACGTGGCGTTGTTATAGCAGGAAAACCCATCTACGGACTACACCAGGGTTCTAAAATATAGGCAGAGCTAACTGTCTAAAGTATCCTACTTTTTATCAACTATCCCGACATTACCCCACAATCATACATAAAAGACAAAGTGTAGGGATCCGGTAGGCATACCTTAAAATCCACGTCTGGTGTCAATCCCTTTGCGCTTAATTGTTTTCTGAATGCAAGTCTCCTCCCAAGGCTGACCTGCATTCACCAAAAGACAAACAATAAACTACAAGCATGCATTATACATATGTATTAGTGGGTTAGACATCATAAACAAGAAATGTAAACAAATCATTGACATTTAAGACATCATTTGGCAGGACGAAAAAAGTAATTCTTTATATTAATCTCACAAAATTCACTTACAATATGAGACCGACACTACTCCTCGAACTCGGTCCTGGGATCCTCTTCACAATGCACCAACTGCTTCCACATCTCCTTCTCCTCTTCAGTTCTCTCTAGGTAAATGGCAAGGGCTTGCAATAGAGGAAAAGGGAATTCTTGTTCAAACTCACAATGTGGTTTCCGAATATTGGGGCGAAGGGGGAATACGGAAATGGCAGAGTTTCTATGCTCTCGTGCTTCTCTTTGTAGTGGGACCACAACCCCTTATTTTATAGGCCAAAAGAGATAGTAACGGTTGGGGTCACTGGCTATGGGTAGTCAAATGGTTATGTAATGACACAGAAACCAGTATCCTATGAAATTTTCCATTTTTCGTGATATTCTGTGAGTGTACGCAGGTTGTAGTGGGGCAGCAGACATGTGTACACGTGCAATAGTGGTGCAGGGCACGTACATATTCAAAACAATGATTTTTAGAAGAGCTTGTTCAATGATGGCTTGGAAAAGATAACAAGTTAGATGGCTTGATGCTAGGTATGCATGTCTGGTGCAATTTAGGGTTATAACAGGCATGGATGTAGAAAAACCTATCCATGTTAGGGTTAGTGTTTTGGATATGAATGTAATGGTTATGAGCCAATAGAATAATATAAATAAAGGCCTAGAAGGTCTAGTAGAGGTGGGTTGAGGAGGTATAGTTTGGTTTGAATAAGCTAGTGAGCTTATTTTTTATGGTTATATCATAGGTTGTGGATCCTGGTGTGGTCTAGTACACCTCACGGAGGGTACTTACCCTACCTTTTTATTGTAATCCTGGAGAATGTAATGCACACAACGCATATTTTGAAGAGTGATAATAAAAGAGAAAAAGAGACATATCTTTGTGGACATAGCCACAGGGGGGGTGAGCCATGGTAAACATGTTATGTTAATGTGTATGAATGATTTTTCTACTATTATTTTGTTTATTAGTTAAAGAATGAATGTTTATCTTAGATTATGGCAACATGCATGCATAGTTTGATTAATGAATGAATACTAGAGTTAAAAATGAATGGATAATAAATGTGTTGCATGAGGAAAAGGAAAATATCACATCCCCAATCCCTTCCATGAATGTAGACATTTGATTCTTGTATTCCCCCATAAGTTATCTCGGGTGAGACTGCATTGTGCACTTTGTGCGTTACGTTTCCTTCTGGTTTACCAGGAGGGATGATAGTTCGAGGGTTTTGTTGGAAACCTTTGAGATTAGAACCTGGGTCATCCCAAGCATCCAACAGTTTGATATAATCCTCTTCGCGCATAGTATTTCTGTATAAATGATTTACATCTTCTGTAAGAATATTATCCGTCAGAGTTTTGTCATACCTACCTCCTTCTGAGGGATCCAATGGCACAATAACTCTGTATTATCCATACTCAAATATCATCTTCCTTGTTTTCAAATTGATAATATCCTGGTTATCAAAAGACCAATATAGACCCAAAAGTGTTGGATATGGAAAAGTGTTGTCTACTATGTCAATGAATTAAAAATCTACCATAGTGTGTACACCATCTCGATCTACTCAAATCCCCTTCAACCTCCCATTTGGCACCACTCTGTGTTGATTCACCAAAACTTCAACTGAATAGGTGAATACCTCAATTTTGGTTCTCCCATATCTTCCCAGGTCTTTTTTGGAAGAACATTGACTTCAGATCCTAATTCTAGTATAATATCCCCCATATTAAAATCTACTATGTTTCATTCAATCTGAATTCCCTGTTGGTTATTCTCTTCTTACAGACCTTATTTACTCTTTTTATCCCTTCATCCCCAGGATTACACTTTTATAACAAATTATGCAGTACTTGTAAGGAATTTTTATCACTCAGCAATTTGACACAAGATCCCAAAAAGTTTCATAAGTTACTTACTTGTTCTGAAGACTACTCTTTATTGGTATAATCAAATAATGAAGGAATGCCATAGACTGGTATCTCATCTATTGGCTTCATTCCTAAAGTAGATGTAATGTTTTCTTTCAGAATCTTGTACCTAGATTCTTTAAATATCTCTTTATCTTTGCATGCATCAAACTTGTGTTCAGTCGTTGTATTATTCCTGACCCATTGGTACTAGTCCTAATCCTTCTTGACTACATCTTCTCCTATATTCACTCCACCTCTAGTAACTATGTTAATCTTCTTCCCGTATTCTTCTTTATTTTCCACCTTGATCCATTGCACGTTCTGATTAGTCTAGTTCCTCTTTTCATGTGTCTTTATCAAAATTGTAGGACAATATTTTTTTTCAAGGTATGTTGCACGACAATACATACATGTCGCAGATGGTTGTGGGAAGTCTCTTGCATAGTTCCATGGTTTCTGACAGTTATGACACTCTACTAGTCCTCAACTTCCTCCAAAGCCTCTTCCTCCACGACCTCCTCCTCTGAATCCTCCTTTGTTGCCATGATGATCTTCACACTTTGTGTTATAATGAGGTCCTTTATTATACTACAACTGCAGGTTATTGTATTGTTATGGTGTTGCACACTGATGTGCAAGAGTATATTGTTGTTTCCCTTGAAACTATTGCACATTACACTATGGTTGTGCTGCAAACTTATGTGTGTGATTATATTGTGGCTATTGTTCATTGTTATACTATGACTAATGCACATATTATCTTGTTACATGTTGAACCTACATCTTGTATGTAACTGCAATCCTTTCTTTCATCATATCCAAGGTTCTAGAGTCCTTTTCTTCATGTCCAACTAAATTACAAAAGTTACAAAATGTGCTCTTTGGTACCATCTAATACTTCTACATTATGGGGCAATGATAGGGATCATTCCCATGTGTTTTTCAAATCTCACACCATGGTCCTCCTGAAGATAAAGGGTTTGGCATACCCACTCCAATATACTGTGAAAATAATGGGCACTCATTCTTATGGTGACCTTTTGTCCTACACATTGTACACCAAACATATTCTCTTTTATCATTTCCTTTATTCTGATTCAACTAGAATGCTAATTTCTTCAGATCTTGCTTCATCTCTTCCACAGTTGGATCTGTATGCGTGTACTGGTTTTCCTCTAGTTGCATGTATTCTTGTAGATCCTTACCATGACTTTGGAATTTATGTTGTGTCAAAGGATACTTTAAGTGTGGAAACAAATAATTAACAAACAAATGTCTATGTTGTGTATCAATAATAATGTACTTTAACTTAATTTTTAGCCTCTTTAACTTTTGGTCCACTTCCCATACTGATTCTCCTAGTTTCTGATTGATCTCTATCATTTTGTTCATAAATTGGTCTTTTGAACTTGGCTTCTAAAATTCATTTATTAACTGCCTCTTCACGTCTTCTACAGTCATAGGTGTTCCCGTTGGATTATTTGTCGAGAGACACATGTATCAATCTATTGCATGGTCTCTGAACATGATTTCCAACTACGAAACCTTTGTATCCTCATCTATAATCTATTTTTCTTCCCATATTGTCTCACATATGAACAAATGTTTCTATGGATAATTTGACTCGTCCCCTCGTAACTCTGGTAACCTGATAGTTGGATCTTGTCCTACCATTGTGAAATTTGTTGAACAACAACCTCCGCGCAGTGTAGATACTTGACTGCTACTAACTGAACTTACACTTCTACTACTGGACCCTCGTCTTGAAAAAATCTTCTATCGCTAATCACTTGCTGATTAACCTATTTTTCTTCTTCTATTGTCGTACTTGCACATGGGGTTGTGGGTTCCACATAATTTAGATCTGGAATGGAGAGCCTTCTTCTGCACTGGACCCATGACCTATGGTTTTCCTCTCATATATGGTGTGTAATATATCCTTAATATGACACATGGCATGGACATCCTCTACCTATTCCTCATCATTTTCCAAGCCCCGTCATTGTGCTACAACCCTCTTCTTATTATTCCTCTTATACTGATAGGGTCGTTTGTTGCACATGACACTTTCACTCCTTATGATTTCCCTGGTATGTTCATCATCCATCATGAAGGGGTCCATTGACTCCTTCTTCTAGCTACTCTCCAGAGCATTCTCCATTTCTAAGATCTTCCTTAGTGCTTCCCCCAACTCCCCCATGCGCACATCGTAATATAGTTGACTGCTTCCATGGTCATCACACATTTATGATGTAATAGGATCTTGATCGTAGTGTATAGAGACTTGATGTACCTCCCTCTAACTCCCTTCAAGAACTCATGCTTTGCAAGATTATAGAACAAAACCCTTTTCACCATAGACCCTTATGGTAAACCAGAAAGCTACACCACACATAGAGTGCACAGTGCAGTCTCACCCAAGATGGTTTATGGGTGACTGTAGGATGAAGGTGTTTGCATTCATGGAAGGGATTGGGGGATGTTTCTTTTACTTCTATTTCTACTTAACCATGCATTTTATCATACCATTCATCAAATATACTAATTAATTCATTCATAATATTCATTTTTCATACATAACCATAGTGCACGTTGTAATTTAAAACATTCATTCAAGTATCCATTTAATCATAATTGCAAAAATAGAAACACATTCAGACACATTTCAACACAAGGTTTTTACCATGGTTCACCCCCCCTAGGATACATTCACAAATATCTGTTCCTTCTTTTTTATTCATCAAAAGGGCATTACATCATAGGATAATAGAGAGCAGTGAGGAGGACTAGGTTCACACCAAGCTCCACATCTTGTGACTTGACCCTCAATTACATCAAATCCATCCAAGCTCCACAACTCTCACCAAAATAAAAACTCAAAACTCAAAAAGGACTCCAAAATATACTAAATGTCTGACCATAAATATACCATACCTAAGAAATCTCAATCTACCTTATGCCTCTTCTATTTATACCACAAAATTGGGTTAAAACCCTTACAATACATCAAAAACCCTAACCCTAACATGGCTAGGTTTGTCCACATCTATGTTGGATTTCCGCAAATCCTGCCACACGTGTCGCTTTTCCTCAAAATATGTTGCACTCTCCTTCTTGGTGCAATCTTCCTCATTTGTTGCGTTTTTCTCGATCTTGAATTTTCTCCACCATAAGACTACGCCAACATGTTGGTTTATGGAAAATAAGTAATCATGCCACTTGAATTTATTTCTCCCATTGTACTCATCACTCTAGCTACCAACATGACAAATTAATAGTCACTACAACAAATATTAGATGACCTCATGGCACTGGAATGGGTGGCCATATTTATCCAAGTGGTTGAGAAGTAGATACATAAGGCATGTCATGATCACAATATCTGTCACAAAATTTTGCAGCCATGATCTTTGGTGTTGTTATATGATAGAAAATATTTACAAAAACCTGGTAAGCTACACATGTGTTGGTTGGGAA
>SNQJ01S0016170.1:72777-83370 GCA_010110895.2 Picea sitchensis
GTGGCAACCTTTGATTGGTTAGAGCCTTGAGACTGAATTTCACTAACAACATGAGAACATTCATCCTAAAGATGAAGGCGAGAGGAAACCGACTTGGAAGAAATTTTGGATGAGCTAGAGTGAGTGGATATTCCCTTTCCTTTGTCTTGCACAGGCTTGGGGACATCTCTCTTTAATATTTCACTGGCATGTGATGACTTCACGGGTGAGACAGCAGGCTCAGCTTGGGCAACTTGATTTTTTGGTGGTGGAGGGGGTAATGGAAATGATGCAGTGGGCCAACTGTGGTGGTGAACAATAGGCTGATGTACAATCTCTTTCCAACCATCATTGACAGGAGGTTTTGGTCGCATGGACACATGGGGAGGGACTTGGACACCGGAAAGGTTTTGATTTTCTTGGAAAGGAGGTCTTTCTGGTCGGGGATGGAATATTCCTTGACCTACTAAGTTAAATAAACCAACTTGGAAAATGTGGTTCAATTACTGGGGGTCAACATCGAAATGTATAGCGAATCGATGTCTTCTATGACCTATCTTCCAATTTCCCCTACCTTTGTTACCTCTACCATTACTGCCCCTACTGAAAAAGCTCATCCTATAGCAATATAAAATGAATCATGAAAAATTCTTAATAATCCATACATGAAACTCCACTTAAATAAAATCAAGAGTTGGCTCTATTATTTACCACATAACCCATGAAATTCATCCATAAAAATTCCATTAATCAATTTCCATATGAACAGGGAATGATAGGGTCATTGGGAATGCGAGGGGTTCGTAGTGTGTGTAAAATGGTAGCATGGAGGGGTAAATATACATGGATATTGTTCAAGCAATAATAAAAATAATCAAACTGTTTATATAACCAGCTCTCAAAACACCAATCATCAGTTAACCTCCATCTCCATTTGTTTTATTTTCATACATATTTTTCCTTAAAAATGAGTAATAATAGAACATGGAGTGTAAAAAGTGTAAGTGGGATAATGAGTGGAGTGTAATGTGCATAAGATGGTATAATTGAAGGGACTCTGATGGTTATTATGCTTCATTATTCATACAAAACAATGCAATCATCATAACAATGAAATTTCCAAACCCTTTCCTGTTTCAAAATCAAAATTCAATACTTTGTTTCAAAATTCCAAAATTGGTGCTTCACTTCAAGACTGTTCACTGTGCCTTTTGTAATTACATTTACATAATTCATTTAGTACAGACTATCCAAGAAACAAATGAACAAACATAACACATCCTATGCACAATAGGGTCAAGGAAACACCTTATTCCAACAACAAAAACTAACAGTCGAAGTATGGACAGATTGGGTCCAAAACATTGCTATCGGTATTCTTTAACCACTACAAAATTTCTCGAAATCAACCAAAAAGGAACCCACGTGGATAACGCAAAATTAAAATGATATTTCAAATAACAAAAATTCCATAATTCTTGTTCGCAGAGTTCATTCAACATATATATAATTCGTCAACAGAGGTATTCTATCCATCCATAGAAATCGACCACCTTAAGCATGCTAACACAAATATCTCTTAAACAATGTCTTACAATGTTGTCATTGCTTCAATATTGTCACATAACAGACTGTGTTTTATAATTAAGTGAGCTTGGCATTAAATCTTAAGTAACAAATCAACAAAAACCTCATGACAAAAGAGATGTGAACAACGCCTCTATCAAATGTTGGGTTAGCCATCCTTACATAGTTATTCAAATATATGGTTTAATATACCATTCATCAACAACAATGAGGTATGGGAGAGAAATCATTCAAAGACTTTGAGGGTTTAATCAAAAGAATGCTTCAAAAGTCTCTTACCACCTTTAATTTCCACAAAACTCTTCACGGGCCCTTTATAGAGGTCGCGAGAAAAATATCCATGATAGCCATATAAATAATTGACAGGTAGAGTCTAAATATAATCCAAAGGTCGCTAGCAATGACACTATTTTGTAATAGAGATGCAAGCAACAACGAAAATCCATAGATGAGGCAGACCCAAAACACTTTCCCACAAGTTTTTCCCACAGGTAAAGAAATAGATCAACCACTGTTACATCAACAACAAGAAATACTCAACATCATTCAACTGTGAATTCGCTTGCATATAAACACAGAGACCAACTTCATCCAATACATAGTCGAAATACCCATACACCATAAACCTTGGAAAAACACACACAGTAAGCAAATGCAAGAGCCAACTTTTGATTTAATTAATGATCAGAGCAAGAATTCATCGATGGAGCAGCAAGAACCATCATACCTACATGCAAAAATTCCAAGGAAAATTGATAAAGTTTGAACACTTCTTCCATGGCAGAGCAAAACGGAGGTAGAAGCAACCAACAAAAATGACCAAATTAAAAATATCAAGGGTGGTGACCCTCGAGGTAGGTTAGAGCGACGTGCATTTACTACATGTGGTATCCACACTTACTCCTTCAACCATATCTAGTACGAGTGAGCTATCCATACAACGCATAATCCACTATTTCCATAACAATTCAATGCAAGCAGGATACACTGCCCTTTTCCTATACTTTCAACTTTAACATATGCGCCAACTCTTTTTTTTTTAAACCCCAATATAATAAATGTCAACACTTTCTAGGGAGACCATGTCCCAACTCTTAATCTTTAAACTTTAAACAATGGCGCATACCCATTTTAACAAGATATCCCCAATACCATTTTCATCCATTACTTCAATCCTGGAGTTTAGATTTCCTTTTAAATTGGGTGTAGCAGAATAAAACTTATGATAACAATCAAAACAACATCATTTCTCTTTTAATCACATTGCCGATAAACTTTGTCCTTTGACCATTTGTTTTAAAGAGTAACTTAAAGGCAATAAATTGTAGAATTCATCTCACAACCAAGTCATAAGCACATAAGCAAATGTGTCATCCTTGTTTCATATCCACACACGGGGTCCCACCTATTAGTATATTATTAATTATAAATAAATAATAAGGCATTGCAACCACTTTGCATGCAGGTACCTATGTTGCACTTTTGGGCGTCAACAAGTCGCACGTGTGACACAAAGACAACAAAAATAGGTCGTATGATTTGCGTAAAGGTTGGTTTGTTGGGCCGATTTTGTGTTGCTAGGTTCAATTTGGTTTGGAGAGGGTCATACAGGCTCTAGGAAGAATTTTTGTTGGGGTTTCCTCAGCCATTGTTGTAAATCAATCTTCTCTGTAAGTGATCTCTATATTTTTTGCTACATAATAAAATCCACAAAATGAAGAACTGGTTTTCCTACATTGGGTTTTTCCAGGGGTTAATTTACCCAAAAAATTTGGTGTCTCTCATGTGATGTGATTTTTGTTACTCTCTACAATGTTCCTAGTATTTATTTATGTTGTGCAATTTTATTTTGTGAACAAACCTAGCTGTCACTGTTAAACTACAATTTCAAATTTATTATTTGGTGAATAATTTACTAGGTATTAAAATTGTTGAAGTTTATGCTCATCTTGTTGGGTTTTAGTGGATTCACAATATCAATTCTCTTATGTATGTCATCACCAACATATTTTCTTATAACTCTCAATAAGCTTGATGATCCTTTGTACCTTGTGCTTATTTATGGGGTATCCTCTAACACAATTGTAGGTTGGATTGAACTCAAAGGTTCAGGAAATAATGGTCCTGGTACCAAAGCAACTTCTAATTCTTTTATCCTTCTCTTCAATTCTGAATTTTCCTTTTCCATGTTTTCAATTAATTTCTTCAAGGCCTCTCCAGTAGCTCTGTGGAAGTCTGTGTTTTTTTATAGTTCTACTCCATCCAAATCAATTGAGGATTTACATATTTCTGATGACCTTTTATTCCTAGTATTTACCTTTTCTAGTAACAATTTCTTAGCCTCATGATTGTAGGCCACATGGTGAAAAGTTACATATTCTTCTTTAAATATTTTGGGATCTTGGATAATGATAGCACCATCAATTTCTCTCATTTACAATAATATTTGCGTGGACCAACTAGGTTCTTCAATGATCTCATCCATGTCCATTGCACGGGGACTATCCTGGATTCCAAGTATGATTAACCTAGTTGATGGTGTATTCCTTTTTATTTTTATAGGAGTATATGTAATATGTTCTTTTTCAAGATTCTTCCTTGGTGGGTCTTTATCTCCACCATCATTTGACCCTCCAACTGATGTTTTTATGGTCTCCATTCAACTGGTTTTGTTCTTCGTCCTCGATGGAGTGCTTCTTTGGGATGTTGTTGGCGAATTAGGGCTTTGATTTGTCAATTCCCTGTCGGGTTGTTTGTTTCCTTCATTTGTGTTGTTTATTTCTCCTATGTCATTTGAAACTTAGTAGGTTGTTATTTTATGGAGATCTAAATTATCTCCACCACCCTCCTGAAATAGTTCAATTTTGGTGAAATGTGAAGAGTACCTGACTAATTCCATATGCGCCACAAATTTATTGTCTAGGTCAAAACCCTCAATAAATTTAGCTTCCTTCAAGCCCAATTGTTCATGTTTTCCTGCCAATTCACTAAGGTGGGTTATATGCTTAACAATAAATTTCCCAATTTTCCATGGTAGGGGTATGGATTGTTTTTTCCTCTTATCATGGAAGAAGTGGGCCCAAGTCTTATATTGTTTACACATTTATCCAACAAAGATTTTATCTGATACATAGAATGGTAAAAGGAAAGGCTTCTCCTTACTACCAAACAATCTAATCACAGTAAATTCTTTGAACATTTAATAAGCTCCTTTCCCAGAGAGAAAGTTAGCTAATTCCAGGGACAATCTCAATGTATTTTTCCAAAAATCAACTTTTTGAATTATGGAATGAAGTTGTTATGAACTGAGTAAAATTTGTATTGAGCTTTGTGTATGTATAGGACCGAATACCACGCGTAAACTAGCTCCAATTTAAAATCAACATGTTTTCCCCTTGGAAAGTATTCAAACACATGGCCATAAGCGATGGGAAAAATGAGGTAAGAAGTCATATAAAACTTTTGAGTCTTTTTTAGGTTATTCAATTGGAAAGAAATTTCATCTGAGATAAGATAACCACAATCAATAATGGTTTTTTCATGCAAAGCATAGTGAAAGGCATATATGACATTTCTTGATACAAACATTGTAGATTCCATACCGATAATGTGGGTGAACAACCATGCAAATTCTCTATACGGGTTTTTTAATGAATTTACCTCAATCCTGGAAGTTTTGGGGTTATTGGTTGGGTCCTCCAATTATTTGCTTAGAACCCTATTTCTTCCTTTATGTTGCTTTAGAAATTTATCGTCTTATTCATTCTTGAACCGCATGGTAGGTGCAGGGAGTCGTAGCATTTTGGAGAATGTTGAAGGAGCTAGAGAAATGGGTTGATGATATTGCAATTGAATTATTCTTTGTTCATAGATGAATTTGTCTACGCACCATTGAACAATCTCCTTAAAGTCTGTCACTTCCGGAACACAACCCGCTAATGATTCCTGAGGTCTAGATTAAGTTTGTTTTCTTCTCGTCCAGGGAAAGAGATTTGTCGTAATTGTATGCCTTGGACCACTGAAACTCTTGATTCTCGTGCCCTTGTGTGTTTAGTGTATCTCTACAATACAGTTCATTTTTCTTACTTGACATTATTTTATGCTTTTGACACAAAGGTGGCGCTACTGTCAATACTTACAACTTGGCATATTTGATTTTATTTAATTTCACCACATATTGTCTTGAGAACTCAATCAATCATAAATATTTATTTTAATATTGTCGGCTTACATGAGTTTTGGATTGATTGCGAGATTTAATCGATGTGTCATGAAATTAATAACGGTATTATGCTTGTACAAGTGGCAACCGATATGGAAAAGGAAATAAATGTGATGGGAAGCGGTGATGTGATATCATGGCAAGTGGAAAGTGGTAAGTATGAAAGTGCAAAATGAGAAATGGGAAGTGTAAAATGTATGACACAGAAATGCATACTTTCATACATGCAGATCTGTAAACTTGTGAATGCGAATATAAGGAAGGGTGAGGAGGTCCTCATTGGGATTGAAAATATGGTTAAGTGTTTAAAAATGTGTTATCGTGGATTGAAAAGGTGTGTTTTGGAGAATTGTGAACTTGCGGACTTACAGACCTAGGAACTCAAGTAAAAGATTAGGGAAGTGCATAATTCTGCATCCGCTTTGGTGAAAATTGACTAAGTGTCGAAAAGGTGAAAAAGGTATAATTCGAAGAACGAAAAGGAGAAGTGCATTTTGGTGAATGTGGGGTTGCGTACCTGTAGACCTGGGAACTCAAGAAAGTTTGATAAATGATATGCAGCTCTACATCCGCATTTTTGAAAAGTGAAGTGACTTAAGAAGTATACGGAGGTGAAAGGTATAAAATGTAGGAAGTGTGAATGCGGACCTACGGTTTGACGAATCTATGGATCTTCAAACTTGAGACTTTTGTTACCCCTGCTCCGCATTGTTTGAAAAATGGCTAAGTGTTTGAATTTCTTTTATAGGAGAGAAAAAAAAATGAATGAAATTAAATAGGAATAATAGGTAAGGAAAATCCTATGGGTGGTTAAATGAAAACACCAGTTGATCAAGAATACAAATCAACAAAGCTCACATATGGTATTAAATCAAACTTACATATATATAAAGGTTGTTCAAAATCATGGGTTTTTGGAAAAAAAAAACTTTTCACTTGATTTATGAAAGAAAAAGCAGTTATGTTCAAAATCCCAAGTTTCTAAAAATCTCACTGGTTTTTCCCACCACACAGAAGGGAAAACAAAAAACTATGAAAAATCCCTAGTTCGTAAAAATCTCATGCATTTAAGAGTTCAAGTAGAAGGCAAATTTCTAAGTGTCGAAAAAAACAAAGTTGGAGCAAAAAGGTCGGTTATGTTCAAGAAACTATTTTATCAATTCTTCGAGAGTGTAATTATGTAAATAATCAAGTGTAATCACATATACAATTCATGACGAGTAGCCACTTACTTATTGGCTTGGTCAAGGAGGGTAGAAATGCATAATTACATATATAATAGCAACGTTGTCTACTAAAGCGTAATTACATGGATAAAAAATAATTGGAAAAAATACCTTTCTTTATTACCAAATATATTATTACTTTATTACCAAATAAAAATAATTATTAGAAAAAACAATATTACCAAATATAATATTACTTTATTGCCAAATAACAATAGTAATTAAGAAAATCAATAACAATAAAGTATATTCTCGAGAAATAAATTTAATATTACTTTATTTCCAAATAACAATAGTTATTAAGAAGGGAAGCAAAACACGAGGGCTCTGCGGCTAAGGGAAACCCTAGTCGCAGATGCCCGCTTTCGATCTGCATTCTCCTGGCTCCCCGAGTGGTGACTCTCATGCACCAGCCGTAGACGTCCACTCTCGACCTGCACTTCTTGGCTCCCCATGCGACGACTCACCTTCCATTGTCTTCCTTGAAGCAGGTTGGGGATCTATGCTTTACATAGATCCGCTTTATCATCTGCATTCCCTGGTTTGTTATAGGAAAGGATGACAGATGGGATCGTTTTTTCTCTGTGCGGCTGGGGCTCGTGTATTTTTCTTCCTGTGGAAGATTCACCTATGTGGGTGTGCGGATCCGAGTTTCGGTCTTGGTGCCTGGATCTTCCTCTTTGTACCTTTCCTTGTTTCCAATTTCACTCTCTGGTTTCTTTGGTTTGTTCAGGGTTGATGTATTCTCGGATTTGGCTTCTTTTGGTGGTTTTTTTTGTTTTTCTTCCTCTTATTCTGGTGGGGGTTTTTCAAGATCTTTGAGGTCCTATCTTTGGGTGTGCGTTGTTGGTGCATAGCACTTTGAGGTCCTTTGAGAGGGCATGCAACTTTTGGTCATCTCTTTCGCTGGTGTTTTGTTGGTCGAGGTCTTCAACGCTATTGTTGCTATCTAGTTTTGTTGATGTGAGGGTTTTCATACCACTCTGACCTGGTCCATCCGGCCACCAGGGTTTTGTTGGGATTGCTTTTCTGGGGTTATTTTCGTGGCAGGATTTCTTGAACCTGGTTATTTTCTGGTCTATTTGGAGTTTTTCCCCAATTCTTGTTTTTATATTCCTTTGTGGATTTCCAGCCAGCTTTTGTGCCCCTTTTGGGGTTATTTTGAGATCTCTCTACCCATGATTGGATCGTTCTTAAAGCACCTACAGAATACAATTTGATTCTCTTCGAATGAATAGAATTACATTTTTTTTCCGTAGAAAAAAAAAACAATAGTTATTAATAAAATCAATAACAATAAAGTATATTCTCGAAAAATTGACTTTTTGTTTGTTATATTTATTCTATTTGTTATATTTATTATCTTTGGCAAAGCATATGATTATTTTCATAAAATCACCCTAATTAATATGAAAAATTGTTATTCTATAAGTATAATGAAAATTTGTTATAGCTTTATTTAGGAAATTACGAAATGAATAAAAGTAAATGCATATGATTGGTTTTTCTCTATGTGGACTAGTGTTAAAAATTAAAAGTTTGCTCATCAATGTGAACAGATTTATATATTCTCTACATTTCTAGGCTCAATGGAATTATGGTCTAAAAGTTGGGATTAATATAAACAATTCAAAATTAAGTCTAGATAAATATAAAATCTTTTGTTGTAGAAGGTGTTTGAATTTCCACAATTTTTTTTGTATTTATTATCAGATACCTATATGAAATTATCAAATTAAAGAGATTGACCCACTTTAAACATTGTGCCAATCACAAAGAGACCTTTATTCTTCTCAAAGAAAGGGGGGAGTGCACATAATATTTTACAAGTAGAGGACTTTTCAAAGGGATCCATCAAATTTGATGTGATAAAACGTGAGCATTGATCACGTTACGTAAGGGGTGGTCTAAATCCAGAGGATTTTTTTGGCTTTCGCATACAAGTAAAATACATCATAATACATCATAGGTAAAGGGGCCCAAGGTCATGAAGTTGATGTAAAGGATGGAAGCTTTGTAAAGGATAAGGATAAATATTTTAACGATTTGATGTTGACTAAAGTCGATATGACTTCAACCCAAAGTTAGTTTTTAACTTTGGTTGGAGGTTTAAACTGTGTATTTTTGGCTTATCTAGGCTTCATAGTTATATGAAGGACATTTTGTGATTGACAAGTGAGAATATTGGTGGAACTTAGACCTAGTACATTTCTTTATTTAAGTGTGCATGTTTCATTTGTTTGTGTGTTTTTAAGGAATATATGATTAGCAAGTTTGTCACTATGAGATGGTAAAAGTAGGCGAGCCGTATTTTATTATAATGGAAATTGGGAAATTGAATTTGTTTGGGGAATTGGGATATCCATGAATAATGAATTCAAGGTTTAGGTTCTTTATAAAGGGATTCTTTTTAAAATCCAACAAGCAAAGAAAATATTTATTGTAGGCGATTTAATGATTATTTTTAGAGTTGCACAAGGAAAAGCATTATCAAATTGCTCTCCTCTAGCTCGATTTGTAAGAAGGATTCATCAAGAGGCTAAGGATTTTTATGAAATAACTTACTTTCATGTGCTATGCCAATAGAACGATGTAGCTAACACATAAGCAAATAAATGCATGAAGCTAAATTTTGGGCAATGTTTAATAAATGGGGGGATATCACTCCATATCCCCCCTTAGGAATTAATTTCATTTCTTAATGGGAGTCTTAGTTGGTTGTAAGGTTAGGATCCTCCTCTTGATATTAATGGATTAACAATGTGAGACTCTACTTCCTTTCCTTTCTCTCATGCAAAATAAGAAGTATAGCAATGCGGTATAGTCGGTTGATAAATATGGGTTAAGGCAATGAGGCATGGATTATTGCTATATTTTTCCAAGATCTTCTGGATTTGTTTATCTTGGGAATCTTTATAGTTTCTAAGTAGCTCATAGTCACCATGAGATCCCCCTTTCTAGGCTCTAAATTACCCCATGCCTATCTTCTTTTAAGTGCTTCATTTCAGTGGTTTTAGGCATTGGATGTTATTGGTAATTTGTTTAATTCATCTTCGTCCCCATTCAAAGCTCCATATTTGGGTAATTTGGTTTGTGGTAGCCTCGCATTAGGGTTAGGCAAATTATTGCAAGAATTATGTGCCTAGTGGAGAGGTAAGGTCATTCCTCTAGTTGAAATTGGTACTTAGTAAAGGATGGCACGTTGTTTGTGTAGAAAGTGTCTCTCCTGTGAAATTAAAGACTTAAAGAAAGGGTTTAAATACTATATGAAGGAGGTATGAGAATCTCATTGTGGTGTTATTAATTCCCATATCAGATACAAACATTGGCAAGTTGAGTAGGAAAATATAATCCAGAACATGATCTCTACTATAGACACTTGTGCAATTGACATAGCGAGACATGTAGTATACTTGAGGAACTTGCAAAAAGAGGCAGATGCTTTCATGGGTGTTCAACTCAAAGGGAATATGGAGATTACCCTTTAGGTCAACTCTATCAAGCAACTTCTTTTGAGGATGGTGACTCATTTAGGAATTCTAGATGATGTTATGCCCCCCTATTCAACCACTCTTTTCT
>SNQJ01S0016170.1:88283-98528 GCA_010110895.2 Picea sitchensis
AGATCGAGATGATAAATCATCTAAATAGGCCTCGACTATATGCTTGAGGTCATGGAAATAAAAAGACGTGGCCCACTGAAAGGTGGCTCCAACATTTTTTATACCAAAAGGCATCTTACGATACGCGAATGTACCCCATGGATAGATGAATTTCATTTTGTGTTGGTCTTCGGGTTTGATTTGTATTTGATTATATCCTGAAAAACCGTCCATGAAAAAAAAGGATTCACAACCCACACATTCATCAATGATCTGGTCAATGAAAGGTGTGGGAAAATTATCTTTAGGATAAGCCTTGTTCAAATCACGAAAGTAGGTACATACATGAATCGTGCCTTGTTTTTTATTGACTAGCACGAGGTTTGACACCCATTGGGTCAAATGGATAGGATATATAAACCCGGCTTTTAACAATTTCTCAATCTCAACCTTAATGGTTGTTGGTTTCTTAGGATTAACTAGATGAAGCTTCTACCGAACAGGCTTGGCATCAGGATACGTTGTGATTTCATGTTCAACTATTTTTGGATCGATACCTGGCATTTCCTCATAAGACCAAGAAAAAATGTCGTGGAATTCTTTGAAAAGATCTGTATAGAGTCGAATCTCTTCAGGGGAGCAGTCAGCTCCGACGAAAACATTCTCCACAACGCCAAGGTTTTGGGAGATATTAATCGGTATGGATTCAGCGATGGTTTCCATATTACCCTCAGCATAAACTTCATGGGTAGCTAAGAGATTAATAGGAAAAGACTGACCTCCCATCATAGTCATGGTGAATTCTCCTACTTCGACTCGGCTTAACTCTGGGAGGAAGTATGATCTGTGATGAAGATCTTCCCAGGGTTTGTCCGGACTAGTCATTGCTTCAATTATTTCTTCATCAGAGGGTAAGAACAAGTCTAACGAATCGATGCCAGTGAGAGAACCTTGAGCCCAAATAGGATCTAGAAGTGGATCGAACTCTTGTGTGGGAGTTGGATCAGTGCTAGTTGAATCTTGTTGGACTAAAGAGTACGCTACTTCAGCTGCAGACAAGGGCATACACATACCTGGGTGCCCTGTCCCATCCATCATTGTCGATGGGGAAGGAAGTATCCACGAATCACCGAAGTAATTCGTGTGGAACGATGAAACTTGAAGAATCTCAAACTTATGGTGATTGGATATAAACTTGATATCTCTTTGATTGGGTGGGTAATCGAAGGTACCCATCAAATATGGGCACAAACCAACGCCTACGTTGATGACACCTGGTTGAGGATTATCAATCATCAGGACCGTGGATGCCCCCAATGCAGGGTCAGGTCTGGAGAAAGAAAATTGATCGATGGTCACTATCCGACCCTCGTGTGGAAACAATAAGACCCGAAAAACTGTAGCAACCACTGCTTGCATGGCATAAGTCCAACTCCTTCCTAACAAGAGGTTATAGTCGAGGGGAGCATTGAATACCTCTACTTCGACACACATGGCCTTCCCTCCTAACTACATGGGGAAAGAAGGAATGATACCATGTGGTCAGAATGAATGACCGTCGAAAGCGATGAGGAGAGTAGGTGACAGAGACAAAACAGGCTGGCCAACGACCTTCCAACATGCCAACGACATAACGCATGTTGAGGTTCCCTCATCAACCACTGTGCGGAAGATATTCTGAGTAAAATTTTTCATGGGATAAGACACTACTATCTGAAATGCTACGTGGTAAGGCAGACAAGGTTTTAAGTCGGTTGTATCCAACATGATTGTACCTGTATTACAAGTCTCGGTAGATCCTAAAGCGGTTAACAAGGCTTTCCTCTGGGAAGGGCAGCTTTGGAGGACCTCCAAAGTGGACATCGCACAAGAGGTTTGTGATAAATCTTCCACCACAGAGTAGTTCTGGGTAGCCCTTGTGTTTGGGTTATGAGAAGCTTTTTTGAATGCACCTTTGGTAATGCGTTTCATTGTTTCTCCCAACGTCTTCTCAATCTGTAGAGGAAGAGATGGGATTTCAACTTCTTTACCCTTCTCAGAAGTGCTTGGTTTACTATAGTCATGCACTCTAGTTGATATAAAAGCATCACCCCTCACCATATATACGTTCACGGATGCGGGATTATTCACAGGCGGAGAGGGTTCTTGGTTGCCCCCTTCCATGCTTGCAGAGGCTTGGGTTAGATTTTTCCCATGTTGAAATGGATTGGTCAACACAACAGGCTGTTGCTGCGTCACAAAGTTTTGGGCTTCTGCAAGTCGAGGACATAGATGGGTCATGTGGTCTTCCACGCACAAGTTACATGGATACCTCACCTTCCATTTCTCAGTGTTTTCCTCGCCAACATTAGCAGTAGGTTTTTTATCCCCCTTACCCTTATTTCATTATTTTTTCTTTCCTTCAAGCTGTTGCATGGCCTTTGGGTTAGTCGATTGCACTGTGTGTACCTCCGACGTGTTGGTAGGGGGAGTAGCCAAAGTAGTAGTTTGGCTGGCCGCTATGTTGTATAGATAATTGTTGCAACTACTTCGTCAATTTCTCAGCGGGCTTTGTTTGTGTTGAACCAACAATACCATCGGCATGTGGTCCATCTCTCTGTCTAGTTTTATCAAGTATTGAGCATGGTGCATCTGGAAAGATGTTGTATAATGAACCGGACTGAGAATAGATGAGTTCAAATCGTTGAGCTCTCATGATTGCATCTTCTTCGGAGAATACTCTTGATGTCGTGATGTCTTTGGATAACTACAGGACTAAAGACTTAAGGAACCACTCAAGCAGGAATGTTTGTGGGACTGACACCTTAATTAAACTCTTCCAACGTCTCCATTCTCGGATGTGATCAGAGATATGGTTTGTTGTTGTCTATTCAAAATTGGAAAGAAACTCTATGCCATTGTCGTATCTTACAGGTAACTGGAAATGGCTTAGGAAAGCCATCGCTAGTTCACCGAAGGAAGAGTGTCTTGAGCGATCGAGCTCAATGTACCATTTTGTGGCACTCCTAATGAGAGTACGTTGAAACAATTGCAACTGTACAGAGTCATCTTTCAACAAGTTAGATGAGCACCAAAGATGGAAGGTACTCACATGATCTCCTGGATCTTCGTTAGGCTTGGCTTCGAACTTTGGGATGTCCAAAAGAAACTTCGTCGGCATAGGAGGCCAATGCGGATTGTGACAGATAGGGTCATTCAATAACCTTGTCAAATCTAGCAAGTGCAAAGTCACCAGGAAGGGTAGTTTGGGTTGTTGGTGATAACCTGGGAAAAATGGGCCTAGAGTTTGACTGGCACCAGGTTCCCAGGAAAAGTTTGGCTGCTAGCCCGGATTCTGGTAGAAACCATGGCCCTGGCCAGTGTATGGATTTTGCGTATGTGGAGACATCACTGACTGATTTCCAAAATAGGACATAGATGGTTGGGCATGCATTACATTCGAAGGACTTTGGGAAGGGTTTCCCCATGTCGTTCCCGTGGGGATAGGCATAGTAGTTTGTTCGGGGTTCCATTGATTGTGGAAAGAATTACCCCAGATCGACATTCCAGACGAGGGAACGGATCCCTGCCAAGAATTTGAAGGCCCTGATGAGAGGAAGTTCCTAGGTTTTCCCCCTATGTAGGAATAGTACCCTGCATAGGAATAGGTTGTCCAGAACTGGGATTGCCCCCAGTCGAGAAGGCGTTGTTACCAAATGTTCTGATCAAAGAAAATGGTGTCAAACCTATCGGCATATTATGCAAAGGTGGTCCTTGAATCCCCACTCCAAATAAGCTATGGTGTGTAGGTTGCCCGACGGATTGTGGATGTGAGCCACCGAGTGAAGGGGATGAAGGTGGTATATGACCTCCTCTGTAAGGGAAAGCATTAAAAGGAGCAGGAGTTCCCCCCATGTGACTTTGCAGAGGATCGCTAGAGCCCCCTTCCCCCAGACCTAAAGTCTATAAAGTGGAGTAGGAAAGTACAGGACTTGTACCCAAACTAGGCATCCCATATGAGAACGGAGGGCCTATCACACTTGGTGTGAAAGGGGTTGTGGCCGCCGCCAAAGACAGGATTGGACCACTGTGCGATGTAGTGGCAGTCGAGACCATGGTGGCTCAGACCAGTGACGGTGGGTTAGGAAGTGAAAAATATCCTATGGTGACAACCATAGTGGGAATTGAAGAATTCCCAGAAGGAGTAACAACATTTGTTTCCATTGCTGAATGCAACACTGTCTAGCACTCGTAAGGATAAATCGGTATGATGGTAGGTGCCGAAAGATCAGTGGTAGAAGTTTCAACCAGACCAAAAGCTTGCGCTCCAAGGTCTAAGATGGTCGATTCCTTTGGATGTTGGTCGGGCATAATTTCTTGTGACCCAGTCGCTTCAAAAGACCCTTGTTGGTCTAGCTTTCTCCTTAGTGGTGGTGGGGGTGGCTCCAGTGTAACTGGCGGCAGGACAAGAAGCCTTCATGACTGGCAGAGCTCATTATTCTCCACTGTGTGAGAGGATCAAAGACAGACTAGGGTAGTCTAACCTTTCAAAAACAACACGCACTAAAAAAGTCCTTAGAAAATAAGACAGGAAAACACTAAATTAATTGGAAGAACAGTTACAACAACCAACACTAGAGAAACTTACCGGTGCAAGTGAAACTCGAAAATAGAAGCACCCTCTGGATATACTCTACAAAGTGTGGCCCAATTTCTATCCTAGGTACCGCGGTATACCCACGCAGTCACCTGTGTATGTCCCTAAAAATGATAGGCAACTAGGTTGCCAGTGCGTGAACAGTCACCAGGCGGGTACAGTCGAAAGTCGGATAGACCACAATGAGCAGGGTATCAAGCCTGAAACCTGTCAAGGGTATTGGAAGCAAGTGGTCTGGAAGACAACTAAGGACCTTGAACGGATTTGAGACCCACAAAGCCTAGTGGAAAATGCAATCGATGAAATCCCAAAACAAGCCCTCTATATGTGTTCTCCACTACGATTGGTCCAGCTTTGGAGGGGCTATCTCCGCTACCTTTCTGCACGTGACCTCGTGTTTATCCCCTATGTTAGAGGGGGGTCCTGGATAAATTTCACGATACTGGTCTTAGACACTCCCTAACGCAGACTCCAATGTTTGATTGTAATGGCCTTGAAGAGTTTCCTCTCCAACATAATCCAAGGCCCTAATCCTAAACTAGTTGGTTAATCCTACAAACATAAACGTCTAATAAATTTTAGATTTAGCATTAATTTTATGGCTTGTCTTATGTCAAGGGGTATGAAAGTGAAACTGATGATGTGTAAAAGATGAAATTTAAAATGAATAAAAAGATGGAAACAAAAACTTTCACTTAATGCAAAATTTCAACAACTTTTCAAATATTTTTTTTTTTATTTTTTCTGAGATCTTTTGAATTAACAAACTTAAAAAAATATTTCACTCGACTACGAGCTACTTACGATCTAAGTAAACTATCAAGAACTTAAGAAAACAAATATTTTTCCCTGGCTACTAATGTAAAATCACACTTTTCAACCAAACAAGAAAATGAAAAAGATTTTTTTTATTTAAATGTTGATAAAGAAAAAAGGAAAAATACCAACAAGTAAAAAACCAAGAAAAACAATTCTGGCCTAATCATAGATCGCAAAGAATCACTTCAAGAAATCACATACTAGCAACTTAAAAATTGACTCTCACACTTGTCTAAAAACCCTAAAAAATTCTTTTTAATGACAACTTTTAAATGAGAAAAAACAAGCTAAGGCTAAGATTAATCCTAAGCTATTGACTGCTAAGACAAACATTCAAAAACCTAAGAGGTATAACTCTCATCAAGGGAAAGGATGATTGCCTTACCCTCAACAAAAACTATCATACACAAGCTCACTACTGATAATCCAACAGCAAGTGTGTGAACACGAGTTGTATAGAACCAGAGGGCATGTACACGTGAGCTGACCTTCTACAGGGTACGTGTATCTCTAAAACTTTGAAAAAAAATAACAACAGACAATCCAAACCAGGAAGAGACCATTGATATTGAGAACCAGGATCCCTTGAAGGCTTGGACACTCTCTTTAACAGAAAAAGCAAACATTGTAAGGAAAAAATTCGTAAAACAAACCAATCTGAGACAAGACTGTAAACAACCAAGACTTAGAAAGAATTCCAGAAAACCCCTGAGAATGTTTGATTCTGAGAGGGAAGAGGATGAATGCCTCAAAAATTTTCTGGACTCTACATGCTACTGTTATTTATTCAGCTAGCGTTTACATGCGGGCTGTAAGAGAGTAGGGCATGGGTACACGCGTGTAGACCTTATACAGGCCGCATGTACCTCTGTGGGTCTCGAAAAAACACAGTCAAGAAAATAAAATAAACAGCTGGTATGGGAAACCAGATTCTCTGCTAGCTCAAACTTTGTAGAAACTAAAAAAACAGGCAAGAAAACCAGTGTTTTAAAACTACCCAAAAAATAAAATTCCAGGAACCCTAGAGACTTCCCCAGTATGGTCGCCAATTCTGTTGTGAGGGAAAACCCCTTATGGACTAGCAAATAGGGTTATCTTATGCATGCATATATGACCAAAAGAAATCTACTTTCTACCTTCGTCCCCATACTTAAACCCCATTCCTTTTCAGCAAATACATGGTTAGACCAACATACCTTGTTCCGGATGTTCAATGTCGATCCCCCTTCATGCTTGATCACTTGTTGGCAGTTATCCTCTCAAGATTGACCTACGTACAAAAAAGAAACAAACTACACATGCATTTAACCTATAGACTAATGGGTTAGAGATTCAAACATATATTTACTGAACTATGAAGAACTCATATAGTGGGATGGGAAAAACATTTCTTTATTATTAACTTTAATGAATCAACTTACAATGTCGAGACCGGCCACTGCTCCGCGAATCCTGATCCTGGGCTCCTCTTCAAATGTCCTCCAACTTCTTTGCTTTGTATCCCTTCTTGCACAAGGATGGCTAAAGGGTTGGGACAATGGGAATATGCAATTGGGCAGAGTTTCTCTACTCTTTTTTTCCTCCTCCAAATGGGACCCCTAACCCTTCTTTTATAGGATAGAAGAAGTTAGGTATTTGGATGAATCCTCAACCATGCATGGCCGGGAGTTTTAGTTAACTCACCCAAAGCTGTGTGTTTCATCGACAACTTTCCTTTTTTCATGATTTTGTCAGTCCATGCGGGCTGTTTTAGGTCAGCTAGCATGTACACGCGTACAATAATGGAGTAGGGCGCATGGGCCCTTATAAAAGAGGTTTTTTAAAGAGTTGTTCAACAGTGCTTTGGAAAAGAAGGGATCTGAGATGGCTTGATGCCAGGTAATCATGTATGGTGCAAATTAGGGTTATAACACTAAGAAAAATGGGAAATGGAGGATTTTTTTGGACTTTAGAGAATTGAACAAGGCTACCTATAGATATTACTTTCCCTTGCCTTTCATAGACCAAGTCTTGGACACTTTGTTTGGGAAGAGGTATTTTTATTTCTTAGATGGGTTTAGTGGTTACAATCAAATCCAAATTTCACCAGAAGACCAGGGTAAAACCACATTTACCTGCCCCTAGGGGACCTATGCCTATAGGGTTCTTCCTTTTGGTTTATGTAATTCCCCTGCTACTTTTCAAAGGGTTGTCTTGGCCATTTTCTCTGATTTGACCCATGACTGTGTGGAAGTCTATATGGATGAATTCATAGTGTATGGGGATGATTTCCAACATGAATTGGACAATTTAGAGAAATTATTGTTTAGGTGTAAAGAAACCAACCTTTCACTTAGTCATGAAAAGTCTAGAATGATGCTCACATCTCCGGTACTAGAATGAGAGTAGACTCTGCCAAGATTGACAGTATTTCCCAAATCAATATTCCTAGCTCATAGAAAGAAGTCAGAAGTTTCTTAGGGCATGCTGGTTACTATAGGAGGTTCATACAAAATTTTACAAATCTAGTTGCCCCCTTATTCAAACTATTAACAAAAGATGTTGAATTTTGTTGGAATGAACAATGTCAAATCTCCTTTGAAATATTGAAAACAAAGCTATCAAGTGCCCCTGTTTTGAGAGGACCAAACTGGTCTCTTCATTTTCATATTTGCACAGATGCCTCAGATACCACTTTGGGAGCTATCTTAGGACAAAGGGAAGGCTAGATTCATTATGTTATATACTTTGTCAGCAAGAATATTTTACCTACTGAAGAAAACTACATGGTCACGGAAAAATAATTTTTGTCAGTAGTACATGCCATTAACAAATTTAGACATGACATAACACGGTATGAAGTCTTTGTACATACCGACCATTCAACTATCATATTTTTAATGAACAAGCCTATTACAAATGCTAGAGTGACTAGATGGTTGTTATTACTACAAGAATTCAATATCACCATCATTGATAGGCCTGGAAAAGATAATTTAGTTTTTAATTTCTTGTCTAGACTCATTCATGCAGGTGATAATACTCAAGTAGATGATGATTTTCTAGATGAGAATCTATTTTCTATTTCTACTTATACTACTTCGTATGCATATGTAGCCAACTATCTTGTAACATGAAAGCTACCTCAGAATCTGTCCTCCTGAGAGAAACAAATAATTTTCCATCTAAGTGCCAATTACATGTGGCATGATGATTTCTTATACCAAACTCGTCCTGACTTGGTGATCAGAAGGTGTGTTTGGGATGATGAGATGCAAGATATTTTTAGAGCCTGTAATGATGGTCCATGTGGAGGCCATTTTGCTGACAAAAGGACAACATTCAAGATTATATAGTCTGGCTACTATTGGCCAACTATTTTTAAATATGAAAAGAAGTATGTGGTCAGTTGTGATGACTACCAAAGAATGGGAAAACCTACTATAATCGATGAGATGCCCCTCCAAGTCCAGGTAGTAATTGAACTTTTGAAAAATGGGCTCTGGATTTTGTAGGGCCTATCAACCCTCTGTCTCAAAGGAAGAAGTACATCTTGGTCTGCACAGATTATGTAACTAAATGGGTAGAAGCTAAAGCTCTGTATTATGCTAATGAACAATATGGTGTAGACTTTCTCTTTGAAGAAATATTTTCTCGTTTTGGTGTACCTCGGTAAATATTCACTGACCAAGGAACCCAATTCAACCCAAATTTGGTCAAGTATCTTACTGAACAGTACAAAATCAAATAGAAAAAATCTTTTCCTTATCAGCCCCAAACAAACAGGCAAGTGGAATCAACCTACAAGGTGATAGAGGATATCCTCACCAAGACTGTCCAGTTTCATCACAAATACTGGGTTGATAGATTACCTGAGGCCTTATGGGGCCACATGACAACTTGGAGAAATACAATAGGCCATACACCTTATGAGTTGGTGTATGGGAAGAAGGTACTACTTCCCATAGAATTTCAAGCAAAAACCTTCAGGACTGCCATACAATTAGGGATGGATTTGAATGAACCTAAAAAAAAAAGGATATTAAAATTAAATGACCTTGATGAGATAATACAAGATGCTCTACAAAGGAACACCCTTATACAAGATCAAAAGACTAAATGGCATGACAAGTACATCAAAAAGAAGTCCGTTCAGTCAGGTGATTGGGCCTTCTTGTATGATAGTAGGTTCACAAATTTTAAAGGTAAATTATATACTAGATGGTTGGGACCCTATGAGGTTGATACAGTTTATGACAATGGTTTAGTAAGGATAAAGAACATTGATGAGAATCAGACTCCCTGTAACTCACCCACTTCGGAATTTAGAATTTTTCCGCCTTTTTCTTTTTTTCTCCGAGGAACGGAATTCCTCGAATCCCTACGGGGCCTGATGCAGTTCCTACCATCCCTTATCCTTACCCATATGATTGTGGGTCATGAACATAGGCCTTAGCAGAGAGGTACTTCTGTCTTTCATGATTCGGGAAATTGTGCTGCATGCGATCCCCTGCTCTCTTGTCTCTCGAAGTGCCAAAATTTGAAGGGGACCAATAGTTTGTCATAACTAAAAATTGCCTCAGATTTAAAATATGGCACTCCACTATTCGGGGTTTACTCCATCGGGATTTCGGGATGTGCAACGACAAGAGGTATCGCACCTAGGTTTCCCGGGAGCTGAAACTCCAAAACACCAAGCTTTAACATGCTTCACTATTTTGGGGTTTCCTCCATCGGGATTTAGGGATGTGTGACGATAGGAGGTCTTGCACCTGGGTTTCCCAGGAGTCGAAACTTTGAAACACCATGCTCTAACATGCTTCACTATTTCA
>SNQJ01S0016171.1:0-17432 GCA_010110895.2 Picea sitchensis
GACATAAGTGTGGTGAGAAGAAATTATTCTACATAGATTGTGAAGAGGAAGAAGAACAAGAATAAGAACCATCTCAAGATGAAAATGTAGAAGCAATTTCATCTGAAGAGTTGACTCCCATGATATCGTGTAATGCATTGGCTAGAATTAGCACTCCTCAAACCCTCAATATTGAAGGATACATCAAAAAGAAAAAGGTAATAATCCTAACTGATTCTGGTAGTACTCATAATTTCATTCACTATAAATTATCCAAAGATCTCAATTGCTTTGTATATCTAGCACCAGAGTTTCAAGTAGTGATTGCAGATGGAGGAACTATCAATTGCTCAGGAAAATGCAATAAGATCAATCTTACTATGGGGGAATATGTAATGAATAGTCCAATGATTGCTATACACATGGGTGGTGCAGATGTTGTATTAGGAATCGAATGGTTACAATCATTAGGAACAGTGGCTTTTAATTTTCAATAACTTTTCATGAAATTTTCATTGGAAGGAAAATAAATTGAGTTAAGAGGTATCACAGGGAAACCCGGTAAGGTGATAAGCTCTAAAGGCATCATAAAATTATTGAAAAAGAGGCATCAAGGCATTATTGCACAACTATGCTCACTAGATGTTCAAACATCTAAGCCATCTATTCCTCAATATCTCCAAAGTATCATTGATAAGCATTCCAAAGTATTTGAAGATATTCCCAAAGGTCTTCCACCCACTCAAAATCATGATCATGAAATTCACCTAATTCCTGAGAGTGTTCCTCCTAACATCAGGCCATACAGATACCCTTATGCCCAGAAGAGTGAAATTGAGCACATGGTTGAAGAAATGTTAGAGGATGGCATTATTAGACCTAGCCAAAGTTCTTACTCTGCACCAGTGGAAATGGTATTCAAGAAAGATAACTCATGGTGTATGTGTCTATATTATAGAGAGCTCAACAAGATCACTATTAAACATAAGTTTCCCATTCCCGTCATTTATGAATTGTTAGATGAACTACATGGAGCAATCTATTTCACAAAATTGGATCTTCATTCAGGGTATCATCAGATCATAATGAAGGAAGAAGATATCCCCAAAACAGTAGTCCGAACTCATGAAGGCCATTATGAATTTTTGGTCATGCCTTTTGGCCTTACAAATGCACCTTCCACATTCCAAGGATTGATGAATTCCATTTTCAAGCCCTTCCTTCAAAAATTTGTTTTGGTATTTTTTGATTATATACTAATCTATAGCAAGAATTGGGAGGATCATGTGCGACATGTTGACAAGGTGCTACAACTACTAAAGGAGCAACAACTATATGCCAAACCATCCAAATGTTCCTTTGGAGTAAAGGAGGTAGAATATTTGGGTCTTATTGTATCTCATGAAGGTTTCGAGGTAGACCCTAACAATATTAAGGCCATGATGGACTGGTTGATTCCCAAAACATTGAATAATCTTAGAGGATTTTTGGGTTTGACAGGTTACTACCGCAAGTTTGTTCGAAACTATGGAAGAATAGAAGCACCTTTAATGACACTAACTAAGAAGGATGCATTTTCATGGACTCCAGAGGGAACTAAAGATTTTGAACAACTTAAAGAGGTGATGTGTAAATATCCTGTCTTGACCACTCGAGACTTCACAGAAACCTTTATTGTGGAATGTGATGCCCTGGGAAACGGAATTGGTGTTGTCCTAATGTAAGAAGGAAGGCCCCTGGATTTTGAAAGTTGACAACTCAAGGGAAAGGACTTACACAAACCCATTTGTGAGAAGGAAATGATTGCAATACTACATGCATTGAAGAAATGGCGTCCCTACCCAATAGGTAGGCACTTCAAGGTCAAAACAGATCATGATAGTCTTAAATACTTCTTGGAACAAAGACTATCTTAAGAAGAACAACAAAAATGGGTAACCAAGATATTGGGAGAAGAACAACAAAAAATGGTAACCAAGATATTAAGCCATGATTGGAACTCTATAAAAAGGGGAAGCAAATGTTGTGGCGCATGCACCTCAAGAAAGGATGAAGATGTTGAGGCCTTTCTTTGTGCTATCTCAATCATCCAACCCATTGGATAATAGAAGCTAAGGATGAATGGAAGAATGACTAAAAAGTAAGCGATACCTAGTCTCAAAGGTTGGCAACAGTGATTCCAAGCTATAATTATATACATTTACATGGAAAATGATTCACTATGGTACAAAGATCGCTATTTATGCAAGAACTCCCAACCCAAACAAAAGGTACTATTGGAATTGCACACCTCTCCCAAGGTGGAGGGCAAATTTAATTTTTAGGTTCCACCATAGAGTCAATAGGGCGATTTTTTGGAGGCCTAAAAATGATAAGCTCCAAAGGTTTGTGGCAGAATGTGTTTGGTTTGTCAACAAAATAAGGTGGAAACAATTAAGACCCCAAGTTTTACAACCATTATCCATCCCAAGTCGGGCCACTGGAGGAGGTTTCATGGATTTCACTACATGGTTACCAAAGTGTGAAGGAAATGCATCATGGTGGATTGTTGATGATCACCAAGTAATGACACTTTGCAGTACCCTCTCATCCCTTCAATGTTAGTAGTACAGCCACAAACCACATTCATGGTGACAGCCTAAGAGCTACATGATAGCTCCAAAGATTATTTCATGATGAGATCCCATTCACCGGGATATTTTGGATGAATTATTTTCTTGTTTGGTAATCAATTGGCTAATAGCTCCAACCTTATCATCCTCAATATAATGACCAACCAAGACAAAGTAAAAATGTTTGAAGGATAACTTCAAGCAGCTTTGTCTCCTGGAGTAAACAAAACACAATGTTTCAAATGGTTACCTTGTCAAAATGGTGGTATAACACTCTTTTTCATGTCAAAAAAATGACAAGATTTATGGAACTTTATGGATACAATCCTCCTTCCATAACTCCTTCTAAAAGAAAATCTAAGGTTCAAGCAGTTGAATATCACATCAGAATCAACAAGTTCTAAATCTTAAAGGACAACCTCGATCACATGGCACAAAATCGCATGAAACAACAAGCGCATCAACATCGTAGTGAAAGAAAATTTGAAGTAGGGACAGTGTTTAAGATCAGCAACCATACAAATAGATGTCCCTCAAGCAAGCCAATATGATAATAAATTATCTACCAAAGCAATTAAGGTCTCTTATAAGGTAAAAGCAAAGATATACTATACATACAAAATTGAGTCATCAAGATCTTCATGAGTACACCCAAGCTTTCCATGCTTCAGGTTTAAAGAAGGTTATATACACAAGATCCTTACCAAACTATATTTCCGTAACTTGATGAGGAAGGGAAAATCATTTTAGAGCCCAAAGCCATCATCCATACAAGAATTACTACAAATTGAAGAATAGATCCATTTCGTAGTATCTCATTAAATGGAGAAACTACCTACTAAGATTCCACTTGGGATGATGGTTCTTTTATATAGAAGCATCCAGAGTTACCTAAGTGTTGCGGACAACACTTGTCCTAAGGGAGGGACATGTTAAGCGTTAAATAGTGGCTCATTACCCTTAACAGCATATTATATTAGTAATGTTATTTTATTTATGTTGCTTTAGTCCATTAGTTGCAACATACCTCCTAGTCTCCTATATATACCAAGGATAAAATTGTCATTTTGAATCATCTGGTACTGAACATTTAAGTGGGGTGTGCTAGAGGCTGTCTCAAAGAGGCTTATTATCCTAATCTATCTTTTTCAAGCATTGAGTACTTTTTCTTAAGGTTTTTCTATGCTATATTGGATATTTCTGGTTCTTACCACCTCACTTCTCGCTTATCTAATCAGCTTGATGTGATCGAGATATAATGCAGAAAGGCCTCAACATCTTCATCCTTTCTGAGAGTGCATCTTTACCACAACATTTTGTTTCCATTTTGTTAAGAACCAAATATCAATATAGTATAGAAAAACTCTCAAAAGTACTCAACGCCTTTGAAAAGATAATTTCAGATAATACGACTGAGAAGCAACCTCCTTTACCCCACTTCTAATGTTCAATTACAAGATGATCTGAAATGAAAAATGTCCTTGGTATATATAGGAGACTAGGAGGTATATTTGGCAACCAATTTGGCCTAAAGTCGGTTATTAAATAAAATAACATTACTACTTAACATGCCCTAATTATGTAATGTGTTATTATTTAGGGCTTAACATGCCTCCCCCTTGAGACAAGTGTTGTCCACAATGCTTGAGTGACTCTGGATGCTTCTGTATAGCAGACTCATCTTCCCAAGTGGAATCTTCTGTCAGTATTTTCCATTTAATGAGATACTCCTCGAAATGGATCTATTCCTCGGCCATTAATTTTGTGTCGTTGATGGATTCAAGGTCCAATATGATTTTTCCTTCCTCGCTAAGTTCCTCGGAAATATAGTTTGAATCGGGATCTGTCACCTATAACCTTCTTTAAGCATGAACATGGAAAATTGGGTGTACAAATTGGAGCTGCATGCATATTCACGAGTACACCCAATTTGTATGCCATAGTACCACATTTTGCAACACCTTATAAGGTATTCATAGTACTTTGCGGATAATTTATTATCCTTCTTGGCTTTGATTGAGGGACTGCTTGTATGTTTGTAGTCTTAAAACACCCAATACCCTACTTCAAAAATCCTATTTCACTACGATGTTGATATGCTTGTTGTTTCATGATTGCGTTGCGGTCAGGTTGCTCTTTAATATTTGGAGAATTTGTTGTTGATTCTCATGTGATATTCCACCGCTGAACCTTTTAGATTTTTATTTTAGAGAAGAAGTGGATGGAAGGAGGGTGGTATCCATAAAGCGCCATAAATGGTACCAGCTTTTGCTGCAATATGAAAGGAAGTGTTATACCACCATCTCCTCATTAAAGGTAACCATTTGAACCATTGTGTTTGTTTATCGTAGGACAAGCAAATTTGCTGTAGTCTTCCAAACATTTGTTCAATTACGGTATTATTTGTCCACTGGGATTGAGGATGATAGGATGAGCTATGAGCCACCTTGAGTGCCCAAACAAGAAAAATAATTCAACTAAAAAATGTCCAAGGAAGATGGGATCTCTATCACTTACACATTCTTTTGGGCCGGCCATGTTTTGAACTGCCTCCATGAATGCGTTGGCAACTATACTAGCTTTTAAGGATGAGAGAGTGCACAAAAGTGCATACTTGTTAGTAGCTATCAACAATCACCATGATGACACTTTCCTTCAGACTTCCTTTGGTACCCCTGCGATGAAATCCATGGAAACCCTCCCTCCCAAAGACCGACTGGGATGATATTGTAAAAGACCTGGGCCTTAATTGTTTCCACCTTTATTTTGTTGGAAATCCACACATTCTGGCCACAAACCTTTGAAGATTAGTTTTAAGTCCATCCCAAAAATATCCTTCTTGACTTAAGTGGTAGGTTTTCAAAAATATCGAAAGTGGCCTCCCACTGGAGAGGTGTGCAATTCCCCAATAGTACCTTTTTTTTGAGTTGGGAGTTCTACATAAATATGTTTATCTTTGTACCATAGTGAATCATTTTTCCATGTAACGTATCTGATGCACCTGAATCATGCTACAACCTTGAATGAGAGTCCACACTTTTTCGCCATTTTTCCATTCATCCCTTTGCTTCCTATTATCCAATCGGCTTGATGATCAAGATAACACACAAAGAAAAGGCCTCAACGCCTTTCATCCTTTCAGAGTGCATCCGCCACAACATTTTGCTTCCCTTTTTATATAGGATTTAAAATCATAACCCAATATCTTGCTATCCCATTTTTGTTCTTCTTCTTAAGATAGTCTTTGTTCCAAGAAGTATTTAAGACTATCATGACTGCTTTGACCTTTGAAGTGCCTACCATAGGTAAGGATGCCATTTTCTCAATGCATGTAGTATTGCTAATACTTTCCTTCTCATAAATGGATTTTGTAAGTCCCTTCCCTTGAGTGGTCGACTTTTCAAAAGCTGTGTGGCCTTCCTTCCTTCATTAGGACATCACCACCCCATTCTCGAGGCAGACATTCCACAATAAAGGCTTTGTGAAGTCCTGAGTGGTCAAGACAAGAGATTTTAACATATCACCTGTTTAAGTTGATCAAAATCTTTAGCCCTGAGTCCATGAAAATCCATCCTTCTTAGTTAGTGTCGCAGTTGTGCTACTATTCTTTTCCATAGTTCAACAACTATGTAGTAACCCTCGCCAAACCCAAAAATCCTTTAAGAATTTTTACTGTTTTGGGAATTGGCCACCCATCACCTCCTAATTTTGTTAGGTCTACCTGACACCTCTTCATGAGATACAACAGACCCAAATACTTTACCTCCTTTGCCCAAAGAAACATTTGGATGATTTGGCATATAGTTGTTTTCCTTTAGTAGTTGTAAGACCTTTGTCAACATGTTGCACATGATCCTCCCAAGATTTGCTATAGATTAGTATATCATCAAAAAATACTAACACAAGTTTTCAAAGGAAGGGTTTGAAATGGAATTCATCAACTTGGAATGGAAGGTGCATTTGGAAGGCCAAAATGCATGACAAAAATTCATAATGGCCTTCATGAGTTCAAATGTTGTTTTTTGGGATATCATCACTCTTCATTCTGATCCGATGACAACTCAATGGAGATCCACTTTGTGAAATAGATTACCCATGTAGTTCATATAACAATTCATCAATGCAGAATGGGAACTTATCTTTAATAGTGATCTTGTTGAGCTCTCTATAATCCACACATACGGCATGAGCCATCTTTCTGAATACCATTACCACTGTGCAAAGTAAGAACTTTGGCTAGGTTCAATAATGCCACCATGACATTTCTTCAACCATGCACTCAATTTCACTCTTTCCTCAAGCGTATATCCGTAGATGGCATGATGTTAGAGGAACACCTGTGAATTAGGTGAATTTCATCATCATGATTTCTGAGTTGGTGGGAGACCTTGGGAATATCTTCAAATACTTTGGGAATTTTATCAATGATACTTTGGAGATCCTGAGGAATACATGGCTTAGATGTTTGAACATCTAGTGAGCACAACATAATAACTTTCTGATGTCTCTTTTTCAATAATTTCTGCTATGCCGCTAGAGCTTATCAATACCTTACCGGTGATTCCCTGTGATACCTCTCCAATCAATTTCTTTTCCTTCCAATGAAATTTCATGAAAAGTTCTGAAAATTAAAGGCCATTATTCCTAATGATTTTGTAACCATCAGACTTAAGACAACATCTGCATCACCCATGGGTATAGCAATCATTGACTATTCATTACATATTTCCCCCATAATAAGATTGATCATATTGTATCTAATCACTGATAGTTCCTCCATTCCCAATCATTACTTGAAACTCTCATGCTGGATATACAAAGCAATTGAGATCTTGGCTAATTTTATGAATGAAATTATGAGTACTTAGAATCACTAGGACTATTACCTTTTCATTTTGATGTATCCTTCAATATTAAGGGTTTGAGAGTACACTCCAAACCCAATTCATTACACGACATCATGGAGTCAACTTCTAATTTAAATTGCTTCAATGCTTTCATCTTGAGATGGTTCATGTTCTTGTTCTTCTTCCTCTTCACAATCTATGTAGACAATTTATTCTCACCACAATTATGTCCTCATCGTACTTGTTACAATTGAAGCATAAACCTTTTTCTTTTCTTTCCCTCCAATTAGTTGAGGTGTCAACCTTTGTAGGTTGAGTGTTTTAGGAGAAGGAGCATTGTTCTCTCTATAGATGTTAGATAGGTCCTTCTAGTATCCATAGTCATATTTTTACTTTCAACATTTATGGCCACCTTAAATGCATTCTTCAATGATTTAGGTTCCCAGCATAACCTCATGTTTAATGTTATCCTTTTAAAGTTCCTAAGGAATACATCAATCAAGTGCTCATCCGGAATATCGTTTACCTTATTTCTCAATCTTTGGAATTTCTCAATGTGCTCAGAATTGAACCCTTTGTTTGAGATTTTGATCAATTACAGTATGTATCGCTTCCTTGTATCCTCATAGTGCTATCATTTCTTCCATGAAAATTGTCCAAGTGACGAGTGATTTGCAAGAACAAAGCCATCAATACCAAAACAAATTGATTAGGTTCTAAATATAAAGAAACAATTCATACCTTTGTGGTATATTATGGAGATCAAAGAATTGCTCCATCCGGCATTCATGTGATTGGGTCCTTGCCATCAAACTTCTCATATCAATCTTAGGGAACGTGGTTGGTCTTCAAACCAAAGTTGGAGTTTCTCCATTATTTATTCCACCTTCTTCCTTGTGTCCTCATCATGAATTCTATGGGATGCATTTTCACTTTCAGATGTCTTCTCTGTTATGAAAATTTTTAATACCTACGATCTCCCTTTTAAGCCTATCCATTAGTATCCAATTTAGCTCTTATTCATCCATCAACTTCTTATCTTCCATTGAATCCATCTTAGTATCCAACTTAGCTTCCATTAAATCCATCTTCTTTTGTAGTTCATTTTATGTCCCTATGCATTTCTTCACCTTCATCAAGAGTCCACTAGATTTTCTGTGAGGCTTATTTGGTGTAGAAGGTCCCTTGGTGGCATGTTGGCCAAGTATCACTCTTGAATCTTGATTTTGAGGCGTCTCTACTGTATAATATTTATTGGTGTTCTATCTCCCAAGTTTTGGCCCCTTTCCTTGGTATGAAAATTTCTTTTATAGTTCTGATATTTTCTCTCACAATGCCACAGGTCAGGATCAGACTGATGCTAAGTGGAATGGCGGTAACTTCCTCATAATCCTGGTTTCCATTTTTGCCTTTCAGAGATCTCACTTGTATAGAATGCCTCACAATAAAAATAATTGATATCAAACTCTGAAACTCGCACCCAAAATACTAAATACTATCCACGATCCACGAAACTAGTCCCACTCAATTTCGATACTCTGTAGCAAGAAGTTATGATTGTTTTAATTGAAACACCTATTTATTGAGACTACTAATAGGACTAATAACACTCCTATCTTACACAAGGTGTATATACAATTTAAGATGAGACCATAAGATGAACTTTTTTACCATAGATACCTTTCTAACTAATTTCTATGTAAATGGCCTCTAGAGTTTAGGTTCTGAGACATTACATAATTTTTTTTATAGCTTACAATTCCAAGAATGACTCATTTCGTGATGATTCCAGAACCCCTATCTTGTACATGTTGTATAATTCAAAGTATAAGTCCTAAGGAGCTGAATTTTTAAACCAACGTAACTTGATCCATATTTTACCAAATATCCTCCGACTTTTCCTTTTGAAACGTTGTATAAAATTAGTTATAGTGAAAATTCTAAGGGGTCTCAGATGTAGCAACAAAACCCCAAAACCTTGAGCTCCGACACCATATGTTAAGAACCAAATATCAATATTATAGCATAGAAAACCTTAGAAAAGTACTGATTTGAAAGAGATACTCTAGATAATAATCCTCTGAGGGTAAACCTCCTTTTAAATTTTACTCCACTAAATGTTCAAGTACAATATGATTGAAAATGAAAATGTTTCCTTTGGTATATATAGGAGACTAGGAGGTATAATTATGAACTAATGGCCTAAATCCCATAAATAAAATAACATTACTAATATAATATGCCCCCACTAAGGGGTAATGAGCCAATATTAGCTTAACACATTTTTATAGATGATTTCAAAATCATAACCCAAACATCTTGGTCACCCATGTTTGTTAGAGTCTCTTCTTAAGATAGTCTTGTTCCAAGAAGTATTTAAGACTATCATGATCTATTTTCACCTTTAAGTGCCTACCTATTAGGTATACCCCATTTATTCCAAATGCATGTACTATTGCCATCATTTCCTTCCTCATCATGGTTTTCGTAATTCCTTCTCTTGAGTGACTTTAATTGCAAAAAGCAAGTTTAATTCTTGCCTTCTTGCATTAGATAAACACCAATGCCATTTCCCGAGGCGGCATCACATTCCACACACATGCTTTTTGCAAAGACTAGTGCACGTGCTTCAAGAGCTTTGTAGATCGCCCTTTAAGTTGTTCAAAATCTTGAGTTTCCTCCGGAGTCCATGAAAATGTATCCTTCTTAGTTAATGCCATTAGCAAGCTGTTATTCTTCCATAGTTCTCAATAACCTATAGGTAACCCACAAAACCCAAAAATTCTTAAGATTATTCAATGTTTTAACCTACCAAATTCATCATGGCCTTTATTGTTAGGGTTCACTCTTGGATATGATCATGAGGAAGGACATGACCAAATTACTCTAGCCCTTCACCCAAGTTAAAACATTTTGGATGAAGTTTGGCATATAGTTGTTGCTCCTTTAGTAGTTGTAACCTTGTCACCATGTCACACATGATCCTACCAAAACTTGCTATAGATTAGTATAACATAAAAAAATATCAAACCCTTTAAATTTTCAAAATACATGTGATTGTACTGAATTCACTTCAACCCTTGTAATGTGGGAAGGTGCATCTTATATGTCAAAAGGCATGATAAAAAAATCCCCATCACAATTTATGGAATACCATGCATGTAACAAAAGAGGAGATGGTGTTCTTAGAATGCTCGCTGATGGTTCTGCATTTAGGGAAAATTATATGGAAGATTTCAAAGATGAACTGTGAATGCGCTTAGCTTCTCATTGGCAACACGGCAAAGAATCCATCTCAAGAGCTTGGTGGTCTATTTACTCAACAGTAGGGCCTATTTTTGTTATCAACAAAAACATTCCTCCTTGGATGTCAATAAAGAGGGAGCACATAATGTTACTGGACAATGATTGTCTGCATTTCGTTTATACATTAATTTTTTGAATTTAACATTTTCTACTTGTTTCTACCTTTTGCATAATATCTTTATTTATTTATTTAATTACAGGTTACATGGATATCATTCCTTTAGTAATTATGTAATTTAAAACAATTAGGTAAGTACCCAAAGCTTATATGAATGTATATATATCGCTTCCCATCGGACAAGCTAATAGTTATGGTTGGGTACTCACAATGTACGATATAAACCAATCAGTGGAGAAGAAATTTCTAATTCCTGAATACTTTTTATGGGAAATTCATGATGCGCTATGGCTAACACATTTTTTGGTATGTAGCATTCTAATATTACTCTTTACTATATAATCTTTTAATGTTATCATGGTGCATGTTTACCTTTTAAATAATCTCATCATATAATTGACATTAATTCATTTGTTGCGTAGTCTTCAAACAAAGGGTAACTTGGTATGTCCAATTTTAGGCCCTAAGATGAAGTATCACGAATTCAAATTTTTAGGAAAGATGGTGTTTGATTTATATAGCACCTTCTTCCTAAGAACCAGAGGTATCATACTACTGAAAAACATCTTTTCAATTGAAAATAAGAGTCGGTTTAAAAACCGTAGTTAATGACACTTCACCCCTATGGAGGTTGGAATATAATATAAATAATCAAGGTAATCAATTTCATAATGTATCATAGATCATGTAAAGTTTTGAATGTTTATTTGAATCATTGAATTATTTCAATGATTTTGATAATTATTTTTGTGGATTTCTTTTATGCTTCATGAAGGTCGCTAAATCATCATGAAGGTATTAATTAAAGTGGGTCATGATGAATGAAATCTTATCCTGCTCAAATCATGAGGTTTCCTGACAGGAGCTATAACACCATTGTTTGATACAATGCATAATTGGAAGAATGGATCTGGAACTATGGCTAATCATAAATGGTAGGAGGGACAAGAAAAAAATTGTCAAAATTGAAATCTAATTTAGAAAGCCAATCATGCTTAGTAAAGTGTGGAATCATGATTCAAATAGATCAGATGGAGTGATGGACTAGAATTGTCCTTCCATGGTTGGTTAACAGCAACAAAGCAATGATGTAAAAAGAGGTCATTCAAAGAATAAATTTGGTTTTGTTCAAACATAAAAAACATCTTAATGAAGAAAGGTGAATTTTGGTGGGGTAAAAACATGTGATCAGTACACTACTATAGTAATAATTTTTTAGTATTATATTTATATATATTGTCCTTTATATCTTTTATTTTTTATTTTTCTTGGTTCACTTGGTCAAAAAAAATAACTATTCATTTTGTTGTTACAATATATTCTACCTCATCATCTCTCCTAAATGACTTGACAAACAACGGCCAAACGTTTATATATGATCTTGGAAATTACATGAGGTAAGACGTAGTTTGGATTTATATGCAAAATGTTCTTCAAATTATTTTTGTAATTTATTATTTGTATGTTTTAATTTGTAATGTAATGTAATATATTATATTATATAGCAAGAACATGTTATTTTCTTTGCTCAATGACTTCATGCAGATGGTTGTCACGAAAGAAATCCATGAAGATGATATAAAGTGCTCGAAGAGAGAAATTCCTCGTCTAATGTGGAATGCAAAATATATACCTCCTAAGACAATGCACAAGAACATCACCTCATACAACTAAGTTGATAAGATTGAAATTTGTGGACCTATTCACACAAGGGCAATGTGGATGATGGAGAGGCAATTGAAATCATTGAAGGCTAATAGGACAAAGAGAACCTCGAGGGTCTGTATGGAGGGATATATAGTACATCAACCATGGGTGTATATTAGTTAAAATATCTTCCTAAATTAATCATACTAATCCATGCATGTATGGATCAGATTTGGGATGCTTAACTCCATCAAAAATCTAATATTTAGGATGCATGTTAGAAAGTAGAATGAAAAAAAATGAGAGGTAATATATTAATAATTGTGAAAATTATATTAATAATATATAAAGTGGTCGCTTTTTGTATATGATCATACTCAATATTTATATTAATATAATTTATTTCATAAATTATAAATATTTATAATTACCTGCATATTGTACGTTATAACTAATATTTAATATTGGTGAATTATGTTTTTTTTATTCAATTGCTCTAGAGTGGGATGCACTGCATTTATACATTGCAAAGAATCTTGACTGGATGAATGTATGGATTGAAAGATGTAAACAACATAATGGAGGTAGGTTTTCATGGCAACGACTGACTGAATTGGTTAGAGAAGATCGTCGTAACGAAGATGCCATTGTTATGCAGAGGGAAATTGATCTAGCATATGGTTTGAAAGATGGACAGGTAAGCAATTTCACCCATTTTATTAAGTTATTTTATATTATACTAATGTGACTACATGTGTACTATATTTTTCAGATACTTTTGAAGTAATATAAATATATGTTAATTTATTAATTGACAATTCATCTTTTACATATCTGACATATTTCAGTTGAAACACCAGAAGGCTATGTGGTGCAATGGTCGTAAATTTCGCATCAAACAATTTGATGAAACCAGGAAAACTTCTGATAGTGGCATAATTGTAGTATTCCAGGTTACTAATGTTTCCTCTAGGAGTGAAAAACATCCCCGAGAATTTGAAAATAGATACTATGGGTATTTAAACGATATACTTGAGTGTGACTTTAATTCCTTCAAATTAGTTATGTTCGATGTCAAATGGTATATGTTACGAATGCATGAACATGATGAGGAAAGAACTGTTATTCAACATGCCAATGAATTTCCGATAATTAAAACAACAATGTTTGAAAGAGGACATGATCACTATGTTTTTCCAAGCCAATGTGAACATGTCTTTTACTCAAATGTTCCAGGTGAAAGGGATTGGTCATTTGTTGTTAGATATGATCCAAGAGGAAGGCCAATTAAGTATATTGATTTACAAGAAGAATATGATATTGAATATCAAGAAGATGATTCAACAGAATATCAGACAGAGCTAGAATATCATGGAGGGTCGACAGATGAAGAAGATCACGATCTAGGCATAGGAGACAATATTGTAATTCTTGATGATGATGTTGATGAAAATATTCTCGAAAATGACATTGATGATGATGATGATATCATCAATCCTTTCAACTTCGTTTCAGAACCAAATGATGATATAGATGTTGAGTTCAATGAAGAAGATCAATATAGAGAATAAGGATGATTACACAGATGTTGAGGTTGGATTAGGTATGTGACTATATAATATTTTAATTTGTATGAATTATTCTCTTAAAACAATTTACTTTTAATGTCATGGGTTAATTACATGTTTTTAAGTTTTATGCGACGTTTTTATATCCTATGTTACATGTTGCTTAATTATTATTTGAAAGATGAAAATAGTTGTCAATATAGTAAAGTACGTGGTAGACTAAAAATATCATCTAGAAACACATAATTTCATGTACCTTCATTAATTTTTGTTTTTGTAGTTTCTATGCATGAATCTTAATAAGACGTTGCTTTTGATTATTTTATATTTTATAGATTGGGTTTTGGGGATCAATAAAGAGTGATTTGAGGGGGAGGGGAGGGCCCATGTGGGCTTCCACCTTCACGTGTTTGACCTTGTTCAGTATAGGATAAATTATTCTTGAAACCAAGAGAAGGTCTTTCATTTTTATAACATCATGATTGTATAATATTTCATCAATATTGTTACCTATTTAAATCTTCTTAGAATTGAGATTCATTACACAGTTGTTGAAAAACGAAAAAAGACTTATGTAGCAGATATTAATTTTGTCTTTGTGTGGGAAATTTTATGCCATTAGTATGTTTTGTACAAAAATAACAAGGAATGAGGAACGATGAACGAGGAATGAAAATTGCATAAGGACTAGACACCGACAATAAGGACCTGCGAATGGGGCCGACGTTGAAATTTTTTCAAAAAGTTTATGTATGCACTGAAATTTTTCATGGATAGACTATTGGAATGCCTTAACGATATGGGAGGGTTTCTGGACTCAAATTTGAGTGACACACCCACTTTCTTCCATCATCAATTCATCATGTAAACCATAAACACTAATTTTCTTTTAGAGTATCCAATTTGGTTGACACAAGTTTTAGGCTTTCGTCAGTCTTTCTTCATTTTGATTTTAGGTTCTACATTAATGTATATACAATGTATCTACATCATAGTTATGATGAAAAATCCCTCTATTTCATTTATTTCTTAATCAACACCATCAAGATACTACAGGCGGGCAACAGTGACATGTGAATGGGGCCAACGTTGAAATGTTTTGAAATTGTATCTGTATGCATTGAAATTTGATCTGTATAGACTATTCACATGACTTAACGATATGGTAGGATTTATGGACTCAAATTTGAGTCACACACCCACTTTCTTCCATCTTCAATTCATCATGTAAACCATAAACCCTAATTTTCTTTCAGAGTACCCAATTTGGTTGACGCAAGTTTTAGGCTCTCATTGGTATTTCTTCAATTTGCTTTCAGGTTCTACATTAATGTGTATACAATGTATCTATGTCATATTTGTGATGAAAAATTCCTCTATTTCGTTGATTTCTTAATCAACACCATTGATATACTAGAGGCGGGCAACAGTGACATGTGAATGGGGCCAACGTTGAAATGTTTTCAAACTGTATATGTATGCATTGAAATTTGACCTAGATAGAATATTCACATGACCTAACGATATGGGAGGGTTTATGGACTCAAATTTGACTGACACACCAACTTTCTTCCATCATCAATTCATCATGGAAACCATAAAACCTATTTTTCATATGTTCTAGTAGATATGTTAATGATTCCATGTTTCATATTTGTATTTGACTAAAGGTCCAACTAGCTTGCAAAGTATCAAATTGAGATTTCAAGTTGATAAAACAAATACGAAATGAATCCAAGAATCATTTGATATCATCGCAAGAGAGATGAATGTAAATAATCTTGCGGCGAATTTGCTATACTATCGACGCAAAAAGTTCATCGATAGTATAGCTAATTCATTGCAAGAATACTGTGTCTAATTTGAATGGTGTTACATGGTTTTCAAGGAGTGTAGGGATTATATTATGGTGAAATGTAGTGTATTATATAAGAACAATATCTCTTCCAAACCTCAAAATGGATAGTACCATATCTTGTTCATAAGACAAATATTCTTGGTATGTTTCCTTTGTGGATATGGTGGCTCAAGCCCTCAGTACACATGATGCCAAACAATAAAATGTAACAATTTTACTATTGAATGATCATTTTATGTCACCCATGGTTAAGGAAAAAACTTAAGGTTCTTAGGTCCTATTTGAATCTTCTTAGAATTGAGATCCATTACATAGTCGTTGAAAAAAGACACGACTTATGTTGGGGATATTAATTTGGTCTTTGTGTGGGAAATTTTAGGCCATTAGTATGTAATTTTGTACAGAAATAATGGATCTTGGGGACTACACCATGGTAAAGGAACGAGGAATGAAAATTGCACGAGGACTAGACATCGACAACAAGGACCTACTAATGGGGCCAACGTTGAAATGTTTTCAAACAGTTTCTGTATGCACTAAAATTTTTCATGGATAGACTTTTGGCATTCCTTAACGATATGGGAGGGTTTTTGGACTCAAATTTGAGTGAAACACCCTCTTTCTTCCATCATCAATTTATCATGTAAACCATAAACCCTAATTTTCTTTTAGAGTACCCAATTTGGTTGATGCAAGTTTTACGATTTTATCATTCTTTCTTCATTTTGATTTTAGGTTCTACATTAATTTATATACAATGTATCTGCATCATAGTTGTGATGAAAAATCCCTCTATTTCATTGATTTCTTAATCAACACCATCAAGATACTAGAGGCGAGCAACAGTGACATGTGAATGGGGCCAACGTTGAAATGTTTTCAAACTGTATCTGTATGCATTGAAATTTGACCTGGATATACTATTCACATGCCTTAATGATATGGGAGGGTTTCTGGACTCAAATTTGACTGACACACCCACTTTCTTCCATCATCAATTCATCATGGAAACCATAAACCCTATTTTTCATATGTTCTAGTAGATATGTTAATGATTCCAAGTTTCATATTTGTATTTGACTGAAGGTCCATCTAGCTTGCAAAGTATCAAATTGAGATTTCAAGTCGATCAACCAAATATGAAATGAATCCAAGCATCATTTGATATCATCGCAAGAGAGATGAATGTAAATAATCTTGCGACGAATTTGTTATACTATCGACGAAAAAATTTCGTCGATAGTATAACTAATTCATCGCAAGAATATTGTGTCTAATTTGAATGGTGTTACATGGTTTGCAAAGAGTGTATGTATTATATTATGGTGCAATGTAGTGTATTCTATAAGAACAGTCTCTATGCCAAACCTCAAAATGGATAGTACCATATCTTGTTCATAAGACAAATATTCTTGGTATGTTTCCTTTGTGGATATGGTGGCTCAAGCCCTCAGTACACATGATGCCAAACAATGAAATGTAACAATTTTACTATTG
>SNQJ01S0016171.1:28159-39169 GCA_010110895.2 Picea sitchensis
AAAACAAATGCAGAAACAAAACATAGAAGACACACAATACAAGAGAGACACAGATTTACGTGGTTCACCCAGTGTGGGCTACGTCCACCAGAGAAATTGCCAGGTCCTTCCTTTATTATTATTCAGCAAATGAAGGGATACAAACTACAACAAAAACCGCTATAAGTTCCTCTTCTTTCTCTCACAGTCTCCTCTCTCAAAATACAATATTCACCATCATCCATAGCCGCAATACATTTCCCTCATAAAACAGGGTTCCCTTCTAGGGAAAAAAACCCTAACATAATCTCTATCATTAGATCTGTGACCTTATAATGAACGGTCCAGATTTACAATGAAATTACAATATACTTTTACATGGCAATTTTTTCTTCGAGGGCTTCGCCCCCGAACCTCCGTTGGGGGCCTTCTTGCCCCCAGACCCCCCAGCCGGGAGGATGGACCCCCCGAACCCCGCAAAGGGGGTACCCCCCCTCTGCACTCCCCTGCGTGGAAGAGTGTACATACTTTTGGGGTGTAAATACTTCATGGGGTATAAACACGGATGAAAGCAAGGACCTTTGAATCAGGAAGATAATCAGGCTCCACAACCAACAGATATTTTCAAAGATATTATAGTAGGGAATAAAAGGTCTACCTAGACTCACTCTACAAGAGGCAGAGAAACATACAAGCCTCTCAAGGCACATCCCGAGAAAGAAAAAGAGATTCTCAAGATATCCTTTAGTCATGAGCCACTTCATTGATGTTGATCCTCCTTGTTTTATAGAAGCAAGAAGAGTACAGGTATGGAAATATGCCATAACAATAGAATACCAATATATCTTAAATAAGGATGTATAATATATTATTCAGGGACCAGAAGGGAAGTCTATGGTAACTTCCAAGTGGATCTATAATATCAAGGAGACAGTTGATGGAAGTGTTGAGAAATAGTAAACGAGATCTATAGCCATAGGTTTCTCATAAACAGATGGAGTTGTATATGATGAGACACTTGACCCAGTGAACCCAATACACTTCCATCCACACTACCATCCATGAGTTGGAAACTTGGAAACTATATCAGATAGATAGATTCTTGATGAGTTTGGATTTCAACAAGAGTGTTGTTGATCCAAACCTATATCATTACAGTGTTGGTGATGAGATCTTGATCCTGATGACTTATTTAGAAAGTGTTGTTGTTGGATAGAAGTAATCCTTGACTTATGAATTTGAGATGAATAATCTGAGTATGATGCACTACTTCTTGGGACAAGAAGTATGACAGAGGACCAATACAATTTTTCTAAGTCATGGGAAATATACAAGGAAAATATTAAATAAGTTCAGTATGAAAGAATGAAAAATCCACCTTGATGGATTTAAAGAAGAAGAATGATGATGATTCAGATGAGACTGATCCACAAGTGATTGGATAACTAATGTATCTGGTTAACACCAAACTTGATTCATGCCATGCAGTGAATGTGCCTAGTCATTTCATGAATCAACCAAGACAGACTCACTAGACAATAATAAAACATGTATTGAGATATATACGAGACACAATTGGATATGGCCTAAGATATGCCTCCAGTATGAACTTGATTTTGCAAGATATGCCAATTGAGATTGAGCAAAAATTACAGTGAACCGAAAAATCACATCTGGCTGATGTTCTATCATGATGTTTTCCATGGTTTCCTAATGCAGCAAGAAACAAAACTCTAGCCTTGAGTACCACAGAGGCAGACTATATATCATCGAGTGTGTGAAGCAATGTGGTTTCACAAGCTTCTAACATATTTACTTGACCATGAGATCGATCCTATGATGATAACCAAGAGCCATGAGTAAAGCCCCTTGAAGACCCATTATTTCTTGATGGATTGAAATACGATGAGATGAAATATTCTTATATCAAAGATATGATGCAGAGGAAAATTATACACATGTAGTACCTTCCTACACATAAGCAGATTGCATATATCTTCACCAATTTATCTTCGTGAAGAATGGCTCCCTAGTTGAGAGGAAGTGTCGATAACTCCAACCAAGAAAAAATTCAAAAAACATCCCTGTGAGACTTGGCATGATAAAGAGTACCTTCCTAGCTGAGAGGGAGTGTTGATGAATGCAACTATGTGAGACATTCTCCATCTTACAAACCTATGAGATGTGGATCATTGAAACTATGTGAGTATTTCTATCAGCTTACAAACCTAAGAGAAAGCCCCTAAGAAGGGAACATGGTTCCTACCTCAGATGGAGCTAGGAATATAGATATGAGATCCTCCATTCAGAGAGTTGAGAAGTACTCAAGATGATTATCCAGTGGGAAAGACAATCTTATGAGTTGGACGTGCATGTCATTGGGCACAAGGTGAACGTGTGAAATACCAAAGTGTTGGGTGCATCATCATGTGAACATAAATGAATATGATGTATTAGCCTCCTCTGAGTAGCAGAGTTGATGAGAAGACTCCAGATGATTCTCCTGTGTGAGGCAGTGGGAATGAATATCTATAGAGTGGACGTACCCGTGGACGAGCACAGGTGAACGTGTGAAGATCTGGTTCTTCTGTGTAATGCAGTGAACCAGAGATATGACATCCCTATGGATGTGCCCCTAGTGGATGAGCACTAATGAGTATATCAGATCCTTTGCTATATATTGTTCAAGAGTCAGATCTACATGTAACCCTAATTGTTATATAAAGGGTACAGGTCGGCCCCACCTTAATGTGATTAATAATAATAAATGTAAAAGATAATTAATGTGGTTAATAATAATAATAATAATAATAATAATAATAATAATAATAATAATAATTATATTATGAGCTAGTGAGGCCGGACCTGTTGTGCCAATAGACACTTCTATTGACAGGTTTAGGTTAGTATAAGTAAAGGTAAAATCCTCATTGTGGAAACACATCTTTCATGTGAGTTTGGAAATTTCAGCAAGTACATTTACTTGGGAGAAGTGCGCACCTCTCTTGGGCACTAGTATTCTAGGGTTTGAGCACCCTCTTGTGTGCTAGGTCTTTCTTGGTGGTGAAGGTATTTCTCTTGAAGAATATAGCAAAGGATTTGGTTGGGTTTTCTTCCCTTGTTGAGAATGGTTTCCTAGGATACTTCATGTGTTCTTGTGCATGGTGTTTCTTCTTGTGATCTTGGTTCCTGCAACATTATTGTTTATGGTTAAGACAAATGCAAACTGAAATAAACTACATGCTTAACCTAGCTTATTGAAAACTCAATAAACCTTTGGTCTTTCTTTGTTTCAGATTGGTTTCAAAACCACATTATGCCAATAAAGTTTGATGTTTGTCTCCATTACTTCTTTGAGCAATGTTTGTTGATCTTTGTTCTTATTCTTATGTTTCTACAACTTTTATTGTTGTTTGGCATTCCACTCTTTTATCATCCACTTTTCCTGTTTCAGCTTCAAAATCATGCCTTGCAATTCTTTAACCCTGTCTTTTTCATCTCTTTTTTCTATTTTGAATTCAGTATAGTCTCCATATGGAGTAGGTTGATTTGGATCAATGGATAATTTTGGATTTTTAACCCTAATTTCATGCTTATGACCCTTTGAATATGAACCACAAACAATCTCTTCTGCTTCAACACTTATTGACATTTTCATCTCCTGAAAATCCTGTAGCTCCTTTGTTTCTGGAAAATAATCAAATTCTTGTTTGATCTCAGCATTCACTAGATTGTCTTCAAGATCAGTCGAATGGCCTCTTTCCAAACAAGACTTGGGTAAAGATTTACAGTTTAGACTTAGCTTTTTTTCTGCTCTAGTTAATGCCTCATTAGATGCTCTACAATTTTTTTACCCTTCTCATCCTTTCTTTGTTTCTCTACAGGTTCATTATAATGTTCATCTTCAGGCTCCAATTAAACATTTTTAAGCTTGTGTGAAGAAGTTACAGGTGATTGTCCCTTTTCCTCCTCTGTAATTTCCACTATATCATCATCAATGATAATAACATTTTTTTTCTTAATAGAAGGGTGGAATAGGGCCTTTGAATTCAACCTCAACTTATGTGTTGCCCTGGTTTTAGATCTATTGGGATAATTCACTACAGGTTTGCTCTTTCCTTTCTTGCTCAATTTCTTACATTTACCCTCTGCAACGGGTTCATCTTGTTTATGTATTGACTGTTAAAGCTTCTTCTTAGTCAATCCTCTGACATGGACTCCTTTGCAATATTAAGGCTCATCTTTTGGAATAGGGAACTCATTCTGAGTTTGAATATCCAATTATGATTCCATTTTTAACTTCTTCTTTTGTGTTCTGGTTATCTTAGCTACATGGAAATCTTTATGTAAATCCTTTGTCTCCTGCTGTGACTGCAACTTCCTTTTGCTGGATCGGGTTATTCTGGCTACAAGGGAACTTTGTTTCATTGTAACAACAAGAGTTTTAGGGACCCTCTTTACCTTTTTTGATTTATGTTCTATAGTGCTTTTATTCTTGGATCCACGTTCTTCACAATTGAGTGATTCAATCAACCAATCCCAAGAATGGTGGAATCCTCCCAAATCATGCATAACTAGGGTTTTGATCAGTCTTTGGTGAAATGGACTTATACTAGCAGTTGTAGGATGAGTCTGTATCCTTTTAGACATATTTGAAAAGATTTTTAATAAAAACAAAGGAAAACACAGAGGACTATCACCATTCAAATGCATTAGAAACCTAATATGATAAATATGTACAAGGGAAAACGTCTATTCACATGTAAAGTACCTGTGAATAATCATCAAAGAATTATTCCATTCTTTCTTCAACAAATTCTATGAAATACCCTGACTCCATTTAGGGTTTTTTTGTTCTAGAAGTAAAAATTGATTCATGATTTCAAGAGGTAGCATCTCCTTCTTCCACCATCTTTCTCCATAAACTGATACCCTGCATGCGGTCCCAATCGAATTCCCTGTCACATGTATCATAATTTTTCCCACCACCGTATCGAATGCATCGAAATTTTGTGAAAACATCATGCAATCACCCACGAACACAAAGATATGGTCAATTCATATTAAAACATTATATTGTTACTTCGTACATACGTATATCTTGGAATTGTTTTTATCACATAAATAATATCTTGGAATGCACACTTTCACATTTCAAACTTCACCTCATCTGCCATTTCAAATTATAATATTAATATTTACATACTAGCACAGTCACAATTATGATAGCCACAACTGTCTGCAATTTAGATATCCAGGATGCCATTTAATTCAATTTAGCATCTATTAAAGATAAACAAGTATCCTTAAACAATTGATGAAATTTATTATCCTTAAACAATGTAAATGCAAAAAACTATTCAATTGCAGAAATTATGTATTACCGTTTAAAAACCTTAAGATTATATATTAAGGTTAGGGTTTGTAATTTAATAAATAATGAATTAAATTACATGATGGAAATATTTGTACATATCTAAATTGCCTATCAATTTTCATCAATTACAATAATTATGTGACAACAAGAGTTTTAACGACTCTTATTTCTCTCCTTTAATTTCAAAAAACATTTTAAAATTCTTTGAAATTCTCTCTTCACTTCTGGGAACTTTTGAAATATGGCTTAATGTGATCATTTCAACACAGGTTGCTAACGTGAAAATGTGAAGGCAATACTCTAGATGCCACTATTCTCTGTTGAAGATAAACAATCACTATCAAGATTATAATAATTGACCAATCAGTCTAAGTCGTCCACTACTCGAAGATACAATTTTACGCTAACGAAAATGATACAATAGTTTATAGTAATGTGACAAAAGATACTTCCACGATGTGTCTTATAAAGGATTTTGTCACTTTGCTTAAGTTGTGTTTCATATTGCGAGTGGAAATTAGTGATCTAAACGTAGATATTTCAGTCATCTTACCCTTCACACAACACATGAAATTTTCCAATTCATTATGGAAACGAAAATAACAATGAAAACATAAATTCTGCAATATGCCTAACGTGGATCTTTTCTTCTTCCCCACTAAATCTACTTTATTTCTACCTTCTAATGTGGCATCCCAAAGATTCTTCTCCACATGTCAACCTGTACATATCTCTTTGTTGTTTTGCTCACGTATTTACTATTGGAAATTGTAATTACAAGTCGGTAAGATAGTGACAGTCTGCAAGTGCAAAGTCGCAAGTTTACTCAAAATTCAGTCGACAAGCAAGTGATATTTAAATGATTGATTTCTATCTTCTTGAATTAAATTAAGTGGTTGAAGAGTCATTCATAGTTATGGTAGTGTTTAATGTTGATTCTGTGTTAGTTTTTGTAGGAAGTCTCAATCAAAGTCTCTCGTTTAGTTAGTCAGATGATGAACTATGTAGAGCAGAAAAGAGATGTAGAGAAGAACAACCAAGAACCGACAACAACTAAGGAGTGTAAGAAGTGAGAGTTTGTAATTTCAGTAGAAGAAGTCATTGGAGATGAAGCTCATCTCTGTCATTGTATTTTGTATTCACACAAAGCGCCAAAGTTTATTAATATCAAGCTTTTTGTGTATTGACAAGTTTATGTCTTATTTCTGATTTTATGGGCTAAGCACAACATTGTGTTATTCCACATTTATAAATCATTTCATTAAGTGTGTGTATTCACAACGTGCAACAAACTGAGCAATATGTTCATTGCGGAGTGGTTTTGAGAACTTTGAGAAGCTTGTTTGGTGCACATTATTTTAAATTGTGTTGCACAAAGTAGACTGCATGCACCATCGACCCAATGTAGTCAATCCTGAGATGAGAGAAGGTTCTATCAGAACAAGTTTATCAGAGAAGAAACTATTTTGAAAGTGAAATATGGCTTCTACCTCAAATCTGCAACCTCCCACTTTTACAGGAAAAAATTATGAGATGTGTTCCTTGACCATGAAGGCTTTGTTCCAAGGTCACAATGTATGGTAAATAGTTGAGAATGGCTATGTGGCACCATTATATCAAGCAACATAAAATTCGCTCACACAAGCTGAGAAATATGTCTTGAAAGATCAAATAAAGAAGGATGGAAAGGCATTGCTTTACATACATCAAGTCATGCATGGGAGCATACTTCTAAGAGTTTCATTAGCAAAGCAAGCCAAGGAAGCATGAGATGCATTATAAACCTCTTATCAGGGTATGGACAAAGTAAATACTGCAAAATTGTAGATTCTTAGAAGAGATTTTGAAACAATGTTAATGAAATATTCACACACAATAGATTCATTCTACACCCACGTCATTGGACTGATAAATCAAATTAAGTCTCATGGTGAAACAATAGAAGAATTTTTTTTTATTGAGAAGGTATATAGGAGTCTTTCTCCTAAGTTTGATACCCTTGTTGTGACTCTATAAGAAGTAAAAGACTTGGGTCAGTTCAACCTAAATGAACTGCAAGCTTCCCTCATCAATCATGAACATAGATTGAATAGGTTAAATATGTCATTAGAGAATGTGTTTTCTGCATATTCATCTATAAGTCGTGGAAGAGGAAGGGGGAGAGATAACTCTAGAGGTAGAGGAAGAAGTTCTGACATAAGTGGATGTAGTAGAAATTCTGGAAATACTGGTGGAAGAGGTCAAAACCCAAGTACCAACCAATCAAGTTGTCAAAGAACTGATAAATCTAAGATTCAATGCCATTACTGTAAAAAGTATGGACATTATGGATATGATTGCAGAAAGAGAAATTACAATCAGAACAAGCAAAGTGAATATCATTCACACAACACAAATAAACAAACTCGCCCTATATTTATGGCGCGTGCTATAGAAATGCCTATAGTGTCACCAGTTGAATGCAATATTGCTCAAGAAAGTCCTTGTGACATATGGTATTTAGATTTAGGTTGTTGTAACCACATGATAGGAAACATAGAACTGTTTTCTAGTTTGGATGAGTCAGTCCAAACCAAGGTTACACTTGGAACAAATATCCAAGTCACTATCTTAGGCAAAGGCATTATAAACATTTTAACTAAGCAAGGAGAACTGAAAGTTATGTATGATGTATATTACAATATGATGAGTACAGGGCAACTATTACAAAAAGGATACATAATCCACATGGAAGATAATCACTGTGTGATCATGGATAAATGCCCAAGCAATCTACTTATTGCAAAAATCTAGATGACAAGTAACAGGATGTTACCATTGACATTGAAGCCATCCAAGAAGAAGAATACAACGCAAACAGTTGGTAAAGGAAAAAGTGTGCAATGAGACACTGCATTTACAATAGAAAGTGTGCGCAGTTCTAATGAAGAAAATAGTGTGCACATTATCAAGAAAGGAGAAAATGGCACAGAGATAAAGGAATCATTCCAATATGAAATACATGATGATTCCTCATTATGGAATTTCATATTTGGACATTCAAACTTTGGAGGTTTGAAGATGCTACACACAAATGATATGATAAAAGGCTTACCATTGATTGAAAAACCAGAAAGGATATGTGAAGGCTGCATATTTGACAAGAAACACAGGGAATCATTTCTAGTTGGAAAGACTTACAGAGCAGAGGATCCACTAGAAATTATACATTCAGACATTTGTGTACCAATGGAAACAACATCCATAGGAGGCAATACATATTTTCTGACATTCATTGATGATTTTTCAAGAAAGACATGGATTTATTTCCTAAACCATAAATCTGATGCATTGGGTTGTTTTCAACAGTTTAAATCACTTGTGGAAAAGCAAAGTGGTTACTACATCAAGTGTATAAGAAAAAACATAGGTGGATAATACATGTCAAGAGAATTTCATAACTTTTGTAAAGTTCATGGCATCTAAAGGAAATTTACCATGTGATACACACCACAACAAAAAGGTGTCGCGGAGAGAAAGAAGAGAACCATCATGAAAATGGCATGGAGTATGTTGAAAACCAAACATTTTTCAAATGAGTATTTGGATGAGGAAGTAGCAATTGCAGTATACATCTTGAACAAATCTACGGCAAAGAGTGTGAAGAATAGAGTTCCTCAGGAAGCCCGGACAGGTTCAAAGCATAATGTGGCGCAGTTAATTTTTTTTGGTTGCATCACACACGAACATGTTTAATATGAACTAAGAAGGAAGATGGACAACAAAGGATAGAAATGTATATTTTTATATAGGATATTCTGAAAAAACAAAAGGATACAAGTTGTATGACCCTGTCACAAGAAAATTCATAATCAACCGCGATGTTCAATTCGTGGAGAATGAAGCATGGGATGGGACCATAACAAAGACATTAAAAATTATTGACGTCATGGAGCATGATGACACAAAATATGAAATGGTTGAAAAACCATGCAAAGGTCAGTGTGCAGTTCCATCTACATCTAGCACCGCAACACAAATTAATATGCACAATACTCCATTAAGAAAAGTAGGTGCGTAGTTTACACCTAGAGTGCAGAAAACACCAACATGAAGTCCAAGTAGTTCTACATCTCTATATCCAACCTTAGCAAGTCTGTTACCAAGAAAGACAAGAAGTTTTCATGACATCTATAGTGAAGATGCATCAAATTCATTTTCATTTTTTTCTCTATTTTCACAAATAGATGATTCATTACCCTTTGAAGAAGCTGTCAAAAATTATGTATGGGCACAAACCATGGATGAATAAATTAGATGCATAGAGAACAATCAAACATGGCATTTGGTTGATATACTTGAAGACAATAATTTAATAAGTGTCAAGTGGGTTTATAAAACCAAGCAAGATGTAGAAGGAGATGTATAGAAGTACAAGGTAAAGTTAGTTGCAAGAGGATTTACACAACAACCTGGAATTGATTTCAATGAAACATTTGCACTAGTTGTGCACATGGAAACAGTAAGAATTGTGTTAGCTATTGTCGCTCAGTACAAATGGGTCGTTTATCAGATGGATGTAAAGTCAACATTCTTGAATGGAAACTTAGAAGAATAAGTATATGTGGAACAACCACAATGTTATGAGGTTCCAGGACAAGAAGACAAACTATACAGATTGAAGAAATCACTATATGGATTAAAGCAAGCTCTGACAACTTGGTACAGTCGCATAGATTCCAATATCACATAGAATGGATTTTGGAGAAGTGAAAATGAGCCAACATTGTACATCAAATCAAATCAGCAAGGCAATGTGTTAATTGTTTGTTTATATGTGGATGATTTGATATTTACAGGTGATTTTAGCATAGAAGAATTCAAGACAGTCATGAAGGATGAATTTGAAATCACTGATTTGGGACTAGAAGTGCAACAATCCAAAACTGACATATTTATCTCATAGTCCAAGTATGCGCATGAAATATTGAAAAGATTCAATATTTTGAATTCAAAAGAAACACCAACACCTTTCATAACAGGATTAAAGTTAAGAAAGGAATATAAAGGGTCCAAGGTGGATCCCTCACTATTTAAACGACTGGTATGCAATCTTATGTATCTCACAACGACAAGACCTAATATTATGTATGGAGTGAACCTAATTTCAAGGTTCAGGGAAACTCCAAAAGAATCACATTGGAAAGTAGGAAAGAGAATCCTGAGATATGTGAATGGAACAATAGATTTTGGAATTAAGTACTCCACTTTAGAAGATTTTAGACTCACTGGATATACTGACAATGATTGTGGAGGCAAAATTGATGACAAGAAAGGTACCTTTGGGTACACATTTCATTTTGGAATAGGTATGGTACCATGGTCTTCAAGGAATCAACTCATAGTAAGTTTTTCTTCAACGGAATCAGAGTACATCGTAGCTACAAGCGCAACTTGTTAAGCCCTAATATTGGCTCATTACCCCTTAATTGGGGCATATTAGATTAGTAATGTTATTTTATTTATGTCGGATTTAGGCCATTAGTTGTAATTTAGATTAGTAATTTTATTTTATTTATGTCGGATTTAGGCCATTAGTTGTAATTATACCTCCTAGTCTCCTATATATACCAAGGAGACATTTTCATTTTGAATCATCTTGTACTTGAACATTT
>SNQJ01S0016171.1:44483-57140 GCA_010110895.2 Picea sitchensis
CTAGTCTCCTATATATACCAAGGAGACATTTTCATTTTGAATCATCTTGTACTTGAACATTTAAGTGGGGTAAAAGGAGGTTTCCCCCTCGAAGAGGCTTATTATTTGAAATTATATCTTTTTCAAGGCGTTGAGTACTTTTCTTGAGGTTTTTCTATGCTATATTGATGTTTAGTTCTTAACACAACTTGTCAAGAAATATGGATGAGAATGATGTTAAAGGATTTGCTACAGGAACAACAGGAACCAACAATGATTTTCTGTGAATCAACCATCATGTTATCAAAGAATCATGTGTTTCACAAGAAAACCAAGCATATTGATACAAGGTATCATTTCATCAGAGAATTGGTGAATAAAAAATAGATATGTTTAGAGTTTTGTAGGTCAAAAGAACAAGTCACAGAGATTTTCAAAAAGGCTCTGGCAAGAGATGCATTTTAACATCTGTGCAGTAGTCTGGGAATCCACACAGTAACATATCAGTGACAGTAAAATTGTAAACTAAATTTTTGATGTAATTTTATTTTGTAATCCCACCTACTTATAATTAAGGGGGAGTGTTGGAAATTGTATTTACAAGTTGGTGAGATCTTTACATCTTCACTGATTTTTCTGTCATTCATGCTCTCAGCCAGTCAAATTGTCAGTGATAGTCTGACAATATGCAAGTGCAAAGTCACACATTTACTCAAAATTCAGTCAAAAAATAGGAGAGATATAAATGGAGCTGATTTCTATATTCTTGAATTAAATTAAGTGGTTGAAGAGTCAGTCATAGTTATGGTAGTGTTTAATTTTGAGTCAGTCTTAGTTTCTGTAGGAAGTCTCAGCTAGAATCTATATAAGTTGGAGTCGTTTAGTTAGTCATATGATGAACTATGTAGAGAAGAAAAGAGAGGTAGAGAAGAACAACTGAGAACCAAAAATAGTTGAGGAGTGTAAGAAGTTTGAGTCTGTAAATTTAGTAGAATAATTCATTGGAGCCAAAGCTCATCTCTGTCATTGTATTTTGTATTCGCACACAGTAATGAAGTTTATTAATATCAAGATTTTTGTGTATTGAGAAGTTTCTGTCTTATTTCTGAGTTTATGTGCTAATCACACCATTGTGTTATTCCACATTTATAAATCATTTCATTAAGTGTGTGTATTCATAGTGCGCAACAAACTGAGCAGTATGTTCACTGCGTAGTGGTTTTGCGAACTCTGTCACGTATCTTGTTTGGTCTGTAATATTTTAAACTGCGTTGCATAGAGTAGACTGCACACACCATCGACCCAATGTAGTTGATCCCAAGATTTACTATACTTGATTCCCACCGCGTCATTGTTTGAAACATTTTCTCCATTCTGTGGTTAAATTAAATTACCCATGAAGTCGAAGTCAAATATTATATGAAGCAATTTCCCATATCTAATTTTCTTATTCGTGGTAGCGGTTATTTCTATTGCATGTAAACTATATCAACAATGTGGATTGGAGATGTATAGCATGGCTTTTGTTCATCTATAAATATGAGTATGAGTGAAAACAAAGTAGATTATAAAACCTCCAATGTTATGAAAGTTAAGTACTTGGTAGTGCATAGAGGAGGAGTGGAGAAGCTCTAGTCCTCACTCTGCATCATGGATAATTTTAGGGGCCAAATTTCTCTCATGGGCTAATTTTCCATGGTTTTTCCAAAAACGAGATTTGTTATTTTAAAAATTATTCGCCCAAATTCTATAGGATAAAATTATTTTACCTTAAAAATCGCCAAAATTTTATAAAAACTATATAAAATCCTTATAAATTTGAATATTTTTACAAACATATCGCCAAACACTTATAGTTAACATATGAAGGATTAGTAAGATTCGCCAAGGTTTCTACAGTAGATGGAAAATGTCAAGGGTGGGTTGTTTTGCACTAAGGTTTTTAATTTGATTATCAATGGGAAATATAATTAAGATATTGAAACCCCATATACCAACGATATCCCTCCAGTGTACATTTTTAAACCTTCGTTGTTCCGAAAGTAAAGTACTTGCAAGTGCATGGAGGAGAGGAGAAGCTCCAGGCCTTGCTTTGCATCAACAATTTGTAGATAGAAAAGGGAAGGGTGGGGTGTTTTGGACTAAGGTTTTTAATTTGATTATCAATGGGGAAGCTAATTGAGAAATTAAAACCCCATATACCAATGATATCCCTAGAGTTTGAATGTGGGTATGAATGTTATCACTACATTTTATCTTAATAGAGGGATGAATCACTTTGTGTAATTTGAAATATTGGGTGAATAGAAATGTTTATTCCTACAGTGATAAAAAAAAATGAAACCCATCTTCATAAAATTGTAGCTAAAAAAGTAACATTGATCCACAAAATTGAGATAAATCTATTTAACAAATAACGCTTATGTCCAGAGTTTGATCCCATAACTATAGTGGATCTACATCATCTACAACAGTGTTGTGCCTTATAAATTGGAATCCAAATCTTCATGACATACTGTAATGAGGGTTAAGAGGTTAGTATATTTATACTAAGTCCAACTTAACAGATTATCAAACCTTAAAACCATCACATATGGCATTTCAACAAGGAAAGTAAATCCTTAAAAATAAGAGTGCATAAATCAATTGAACCTCTGATGAAAGTAAGGAACTAAATTGGAAGAGTGAATATTGACATTTTTCTCTATACATTTTTGGGTTTTGCAATACAGGAATATAGGACCGATGGTTATGTCTTGTAAGCTTTATTTATCATCTGCAAAAAAATTACAGACCGACGGTTCTAGCTTGTAAGCTTTATCCATCATCTGCAAAACAATTACACACAAAGTTGTATTAAAATATTTCTTATCATAGAAACTGGAAGGTGCATGTAGCACCACTCTAAACGTTACCACATCATGGTATGATTATATGAAATGTGAAATGTTACCTGTTAAGGAGAGGACATTAGTAGGCACATCAACATTCAGTAAATAACACATCATGTATGCCACCAACACGTGGTAAAGTGTAGACGTTAGTAGACGTGAGGGTATTCAGTAAAGAACACATCTTGTATGCCACCAACACATGGTCAAATGTATATGCCACCAACATGTGGTCAAGTGGTAAAGAAACTCAGTGACACTTAAAATATACCTAGTAAAAAACTCTAAACTTTCTCCACTTAAAAGAAAAAACACTTGAGGAACCATTATTAAAATGGGCATTAATAATTTGATTGATCAATATTATGCTAATCACCTTAATCACTCTTTTTAATGAAAAACATACATGTTTTGTCATGAAAGGAAGTTAATGGTTGATATCACAACCCTTAATTTATTGTGACAACCAAGAATATTCTCATGATATGAAATCGTGTCCATTAAAGCTCATATGTGATTAAAATCCTATGAACCATTTCCAATAGATATACCCCTATCACCCTAATTAAATATATAAAATAATATCAAACTTTATTTCAAATTATAATATTAATCTTTATATATCGAATAATATATAAATATACACCATCTAGAGACACCCCATTCAATTTCCACAATTCACATGATCTAGCTAGTCAAGAAAAATGAAAAGAGATAGAAATGCTTAAATAATCAAAGATAGAACTATGTAGTTGGTATCTTGGCAGCTTGTCGTAAATATATAAATGCAATGAGGAAACACATCTTTAATTATTATGTGAGTGTACCTCAAGCAATAGGAACCTTCCTACTTGCAAGGTCTAAGGTCACGTTGGACATGGTCCTCAATAGACAATTTCCATAACCTTTAAATAATATAGGGTAACTTACTCGTTTCTTTTTTATGTTTTCTTATAATATTTCTCACACATAATAGAATATCTTGGCAAATCCTTTAGCATGATGTTGAGCTACTTGAGAGAACTAGGTTATATAGGTGGTTTGAGGGGGTTTGGTTTTGATGAGGTTTGAGGGAGGTTTTTTGTGTATTCATGGTGTTTTGGATTCTTTTTCACATCGGGTGTGTTTTCTATTAGTTTAGAAGAAGGGAAAAAAATGATGTTGATGGTGAATTTAAAAAATCATATATTTATAAATTATATTGGATTTCCAATTTTTTTGTGGGAATAGAAGAGACTTTTTTGGTTCTTCAGATATGTCTTTTAATTTCGTTCAGTGGATAAATTTCAATATTATAGATTAGTTCTAATATGTGTAGCTGTACATTCTAGATTATATCTAATATGCATATCCAAGTTTTAGTATTTGGTGTGAATCAGTCATGTGCCTAGTAGATTATTTTCAAAGACGAACACATCCAACAATCTATTTCAATTGAATAGGTTTAGTTTGAGTAAGATTATGCCCTTATATGAACATATCAACATATCCATTTTAGGTGGAAATATTGCAAGGAGTGGAACATCTATTCAACTCTCTGAATTCTCTACACAATTAGGGCTATAAACATTTGAATGTGCCCTAGTTTCAGTGCTAATAGCACATGAACCTCATTTTAATACTTTAGTGCTGAAATTACTACCCAATGCTTCAATATACTTAGTGTTAAATGTTTTAGATTCACTTCTCAAATTGGATATCCCCACATTAGATTGAAATCCAAAGACTTCCAAGGTTTACCAACAATTTGTATGGTTTTATAAGAGAAAACCAACTCCGGTTATTAATATAATGCAATACTCACTTTGATATAGGGATGATAAGAATTTGAATGGTAAACTATGCACATATCCCTTCCAAAACCAAAGCCTTTAGCAACCAATCATGAGATAATTGCATGTAAATGAACAATGTTGGATATTTCAATGTTTTAGTAAATGATGTGTGGCTTCTTTTTCAACACTATTCATAAAAGGTGTTCATAGATCAGCTTAGGAAATAATAGAAAAATTAATTGGGTTTCAAACCTATATAGAGATGTAAAAAAAAATTATTTTTTTTTTTTCTAAACAATAATGGTGTCGAGCAAACCTTGAACTCACACATTTTGAACTAATTGCAAAGATACATGATCTAGATTTTATGAGCAGAATGAAATGAATACATATTATTATAAAAAGATGCTTAACACAAAATAACAAAGATACAGTAAAATTGGTTTCTATTCAATAAGGAAATAAGTTGAAACTATAAAATGCAGTGGAAAACAAGCTTGATGGAATGGTGGTGGCTTATATCTGAGAAGAGATGTGATGGTTGTGCTTATTCGCAAGAATATGAGTACAATTAGGTTATCAATGCATTTTTTACAATAATCATGAATTTCAAAACCATAGACATCCAAAATCCTAACCCTAGGAGATGAAGCGCCAAAAGTCATGTGGGCCCCATTGGGGTAAGCTAATACATCAACTTCTCAGGGTCGTAACTTTTGCATATGATCTACGTTTTAGGCACATGATAGCTCGTTGGAAAGTTCTATCCAAGGAATACACGAGTTGTTTTCATAATTTCACTCATTTTATAACCTAACTATGGTGAGCCCTAAAAACATTGCTTAGGTCCTCAAAACAACCCCGAAAGTCGGGGACCTGAGTACTAGGAAAAAAAAGCCAAAATGGAAAACTGCCAAAATGAACCAGTTGGAATAGGTGGAAGGCCATCAACATCCATTTGGATCAATCTTCCCCCCTTAGGAAGAAATGGTCTCCATTGCACTGAGTTCCCCCATTAGATGAGAAAATTTATGTTGGCCCCGGGTAAGACACTTTTCTTGCTGCATGAGCTGCCTTGCTTTGACAACTCAATAAAGTTGGATCATTTTCTATCAAGTTCCCTTGATTTGTGTGTCCACAATCTGATCTTTGAATTCATGTTACATGCAGTCATGGTTGAGCTATGTTGGTGTCAATTGTTCTACTATCTCTGAGATGTCCAATAATGGTGGGAAGTATTGTTGAAGGAGAGCCATGTTGAATACTGGGTATAGGCCAAGGAAAGGGGGAATGTTGAGCTCAAAATAATTGTCACCCACAACCTTGGTAATGCTGTAAGGTCCATAAAGGAGTGGGTGGAGCTTCCGATGGGGACTTGTAAGGCATTCTTTCTACAAGTGCAACCAAACTTTGTCTCCCACCTAAAACTTGTGTGGCACCCGATGTTGATCATGTTGTTGCTTGTACTTGGCATTGAACTTCTATAAAATATCCTGAACCTATTGGAGAATGTGCTCAATCTGCTCAGTGAACTAGGTGGCTTTGTCAGCTTCAGTTGGAGTAGTGAATGAGTCAATCAAGGTGGACACAAGGGTTAGTGCAACATCCATGGGACCTAATGGTTGGAATCCCAACCCCACCTGAAAGAGGTTGTGGCCAGTTAAGCTATGTAGTGCTCATTTGTAGCTATGTTGAACATAGGTAAGACTCTCATCCCATGTGCAGGGGTGCTTGAAACTATTCATGCGCGGGATATGCACAATCATCCGATTGATGGCCTTAGTTTGACCATCTGTCTGGGGGTGGAAGGCAGTGGATTTGGTGAGCTTGGTGTCCAACAGTGACCAGACACTTGACCAGAATGTGTTGAGGAACCGAGTGTCCAAATATGAGAAAATGGTTTGTGGTATTCCAAAATTTACCTAGAATTGTTCAAAGAAGAGCTTAGTAGTGACTTTTGTTGTGATGCTTTTCTTGCAGGTGGCCATGATTTCCATCTTGGAAAAGTTATCAACAACCACAAAAACATAGTCATTTCCCCTCTTGGTGGAAGGAAGGCCCGACATGTAGTCCATTGAGATGTATTCCCATGGCCTATCAGGAGTAGCCAGAGGGGTGTACAAACCCTATTTCTTAGTGGTCATTTTTGCAACCGTGTAGGCAATGTAGGACCTGATATACCTGCTGACATCCCGTCGAAGTTTTATCTAGTAGAAATTTTTATGAAACAAGCGAAGGAATTGCAAGACAAGGCATGGAATGGAATGGCATATAAAGGAAAGGAATGACTTGGCAAGGAAAGTCATGGATTGGAAAGGAAAGGCAAGGAAAGACAAGGCAAGGCAAGGCAAGGAATGACAAGACAAGGCATTCCATGGGAAGGAAAGACATGGCATGGAAAGACAAGGAAATGAAATACATGGCATGGGATGGCATGGCAAGGTAAGGCATGGATTTTCAAGGCAAGGAATGGCATGGAATTACAAGGAAAGGCAAGGCATGGCATGGAAAGACAAGGAAATACATGGCATAGCATAGCAAGGAAAGAAATGTCATGGCATGGCATGGAAAGGAATGGCAATGCAAGGCATGACATGGCATGGTATGGAAAGGAAAGGCATGGGATGGAAAGTGAAGGAAATACAAGGCTTGGCATGGAATGAGATGGCATGGCAAGGAATGGCATGGAAAGTGAAGGCAAGGCAAGGCATGGCATGGAAAGGAAAGGCATGTCAAGGCAAGTGAAGGAAATGAAAGGTATGGCATGGAAAGGAAAGGCATGACAGAGAAAGGCATGGAATGACATGGCATGGAAAGTGAAGGCAAGGAACGGCATGTTATGGTATTCTTGTATTTCCATGCCTTGACTTTCCTTGTCATGCCATGGCTTTCCATTCATTGCCTTTCCATGTCATTTCATGCCTTGAATTTTCTTTCCATGTTTTTCCTTGCCAAGTCATGCCTTTCCTTATCATGGCATGCCATGCCAGGCATTTCATTTCCTTTCCTTGTCATGCCATACCTTGACTTTCCATGCCATGGCATGACATGCCTTTCCTTTCCATGCCTTTCCTTGACCTGTCGTGAATTTCCATTCCATGCCTTGCCTTTCCATGACATGCCTTGCATTTTCTTCACTTACTGTTCCATTCCATACCTTTCCTTTCCATGTCATGCCTTTACTTTCCCTCACTTACCATGCCATGCCATACCATGCCTTCCCATTTTGTTCCTTTCCTTTCCATGACATGGCATGTAATTCCTTGCATTGCCTTCACTTTCCATGCCATGCCTTGTCATACCATTCCTTGCATTTCCATGCCATGTCATTCCATGCCTTGAATTTCCTTACCTTGCCCTACCCTGCCATGTCTTTACTTACCTTTCCATGCCATTCCTTTCCTTGTATTTCCATGCCATGTCATGTAATTCCTTGCCTTGTTTTGTCATACCATGCCAGGCCATGCATTTCCTTTCCATTCCTTACCATTCCATGACATTCCTTTCCTTCCCATGCCATGTCATGCCATGTTATGTCTTGCCTTGCCATGCCTTGTCTTTCCTTTCCAAGCCATGCCTTGACTTGCCTTGCCATGCCATGTCATACCATGCCATGTTGTACCATGACATGTTGTACCATGCCTTTCCTTTCCACGCCTTGACTTTACATGCCATGCCATGCTATTCATTGCATTGTCTTCACTTTCCATGCCATTCCTTTCCATGCCATGCCATTCCTTTCCATGCCATGCCTTTCTATTCCCTGCCATGCCATGTCATGCCTTTCCATGCCATGCCTTGCCTTTACTTGCCTTTCCAAGTCGTTATTTCCATTTCATGCCTTTCCTTTCCATGTGATACCATGGAATGCCTTTCCATGTGATACCATGGCATGCCTTTCCATGACATGCATTTCCTTTCCATGTCATGACATGGCATGCCTTTCCTTACCATGCCATTCCTTTCCTTAAATTTCCTTTCCAAGCCATGCCTTTCATTTCCATGCCATGACATGCCTTGTCATTCCTTTCCTTGCCTTGCCTTTCCTTTCCATGCCATGCCTTGCATTTTCTTCACTTGCCATGTCATGCATTGCCATGCCTTTCATTTCCATGACATGCCTTGCCTTGCCATACCATGCCTTGCCATGCCATGGAATGTCATGGCATATCTTGCCTTGCCTTGACATGTCTTTCCTTTTCAATCCATGCATTTCCTTGACATGCCATGCCTTGCCATGCTATGCTATGTCATGCCATGCCTTGCCTTGCCATACCATGCCTTGCATTGTCTTTCCTTTTCATGGCATGCCTTGCCTTGACATGGCATGCCTTGAATTGCCATTCCATGCATTTCCTTGCCTTCACTTGCCATTCCATGTCATTCCATGCCTTGCCCTATCATTCCTTTCCTTTCCTTTCCATTCCATACCTTGCATTTCCTTCACTTGCCATGACATGCCTTTCCTTTCCATGCCATGCCTTTCCTTGTCTTCACTTCCCATTCCATTCCTTGCCATGACATCTCATTCCATGCCATGCCTTGTATTTATTTCACTTTACATGCCATGCCTTTCTTTTCCATTCCATGCCATGTCATGCCTTGCATTGCCATTCCTTTCCATGACATGCCATGTCATGCCTTTCCTTGCTATGCTATGCCATGTATTGCCTTGTCTTTCCATTCCATCCCTTGCCTTTCCTTTTAATGCCATGCCATTCCTTGCCTTGCAAATCCATGCCTTACCTTGCCATGCCATCCCATGCCATGCCTTGCATTTCCTTGTATTTCCATGCCATGTCTTTCCTTCCCATGGAATGCCTTGTATTTTCATTCCTTGCCTTGCCTTGCCTTGTCTTTCCTTGCCTTTCCTTTCCAATCCATGACTTTCCTTGCCAAGCCATGCCTTTCCTTTCTATGCCATGCATGGGATGTTGGCAAGTATATCAGGTCCTACACTGCCTGCACGATTGCCAAAATGACCACTAAGAAATAGGGTTTGTACACCCCTCTGGCTACTCCTGATAGGCCATGGGAATACATCTCAATGGACTACATGTTGGGCCTTCCTTCCACCAAGAGGGGAAATGACTATGCTTTTGTGGTTGTTGATCGCTTTTCCAAGATGGAAATTATGGCCGCCTGCAAGAAAAGCATCACAACAAAAGTCACTGCTAAGATCTTCTTTGAACAAGTCTGGGTAAATTTTGGAATCCCACAAACCATTGTCTCATATTGGACACTCAGTTCCTCAACCAATCAAGTATTTCAACAGATTATGATCATGTCTCATATCTTGTACTGCGAGGTTCGTTGAAACCTTCTATTATATTTTGAATAACTAGTAACAATGTTTTATGCTTTGGTCATTTAGTGGACTCACGTGTTGGAACTCCATTTTTTGTAAAGAACATATATGCAGTGGTTTCCCCAGGAGGTAATGAATGGGTCATTTATTATTGGTTGGCAAATTGCTTAGAGGGAAAGAACACCCTCATGAAATCAGTAATAGACTTTGAAGGCATTGAATTTCCAATTGGGTCGATGGTTATCAAAGGAGAATATATAACACAAGATGAAAGAATACAAAAGAAAGATGTTTATGTGTTTCAAGATTATAGACTAGGGGAAGTCATATACCACTTTACGAACTTGGTTGTTGGTACAAACCTCCAACTACAAACAATGTTGAGTAAGAAATCAACAAAGGTACAATACTTCTTTCCTTACTCTAATTGGTATTCACGGGTTCTTTTTCCCTCTCCCATGACTGAAAAACAACATTCAATAATGGATTTCACATCTCAAATGAGGGAAGTAGTTGTGAAATTCATTTATTTCCTACGTAACACTCTTTTTATACATGTGCCTGCTCCATCATGCTCCCCTTTCCCATGCTTGGATTTGAAATAGTTCCAAATGTGTGGTACCTTGATGTTTTTGTGCAACATACAGAACCATTGAAATACACAAGCATTTTTGAACTAGCCTCCACAACCATATGACCAAATCCAATGTTGATCCATCTGCATGTTCTTCTCCTTAATGTGATTGTACAACAACTAAAATAAATGTTCTACTTAGGCTAAGTTATGGCACCAATCATCTCTTATGTAGAAGTGATACTCCTTCAATATAACTTAGTTTTCTTCGTTACTATCCAGCCCATGCCTCTATGTGATATAGACCCTTATGATGACCTACTCTGAGTGATAATATTTGCTTTGAATCTCGTTTTGTAGTTGAATGGTGTAGTTATCACGAAAATCAACCACTCATAAGATAGTACCAATGGGAAATGTATCTTGGCATATTCTAAAATGCTTGTCTTGTAATTGAGCCACATGGACATGTTGAACATATTTCCATGTCTATTCGACAAAGTCCTTCATGAAGTCACATACGTGTAACTAGGAAATCACCAATTGTATCATTTTTCTTTCCCGCCCTCCATCAATATTATATGCGAATTATTTAAAGCTTTGCGACTCATCCAATTCTTACTCATCGCTTACATGGATGCACTTGATCAGTGTAGGGGTGTGTGTGTCATGATAATAACCATACTCAATGTGATATATATAACATGTGTTATGGATTATGTTTATTTGAACATACCAAGGCTTGCATTTATGGAAAGATATTTATCCCAAGTTAAGTGCACTATGTATTGTCCCAAATCTCTCATACAATTATGTATGTGTAATGTCGAGAAATTGTTTAATATAGGGTTCACGGTCCCTAAATACCCTTCTCAATTTTAGTACATATTTTTGGTTGGAAGGACTAGTGTTCTCATGCCAAAAATCATGTACTAGTCCCTTAAATTCTCTAATTAACTTCATGTTAGAATGAGGTAGCCTACTAGTGAAGGCCCACAAATATGTTGGACCACCTGTGTCAAGGCTATCTCATTTATGATAATACTTTCTAAGGGTTTTGATATTGCATTTCATGAGATGAGAGGTTTGTTGGAGTAAACTATGTTTTCTTGTGATCTTGCTAACAATTTATTGTGATAATACATGTCGGTCTGCATTGCGCTCTTTAGAACGAGTTTTATTACCAATTCTTTGAAAAGCATATACAAGTTTTATAAAAATACGATGACTTGTTTCTAAACTTTTGGATATTTTAATTCCTACAATTATCCTAACAACAATCAAACTTCTAGATTTTAAAAAAGCCAAAAATAATTGACAGTTAGCGACATCATATTTTGGTTCAAACTATTCTTTAATGATTCTATAAGAATGATAAAAAATAGTATGGTTAGGTAACTTACCTTTAAGTGATGCTAGACTACTTTCATCCATTTGAATGCATTTAGGAGTTCTTTGTTGCACACAACTCAATCTAGGTAGGGATGATGAACCCCTGTTCTGACACTCTTGACCTCTATGTTGTGGAGTTAACAATGTTGCAGTTCTTTCCCCTTCAATGACCAGTGGATAAAATCTGGGAGGAGAGTGGACATGGGATTGACTATTTTCTGAAACGTCTGACTTCCCAACAACAGGTTGTTGGAAATATGGCTACAGCAGAGATGATGCAGATGATCAAGGTTGTCATTGATGGCAATCGATTGTTTATGGAGAACAGAGGTAGGAACATAGAAGTTGAAACACAGACGCTGCAACACAAATGCGAACTGCTGAAACACAAATGCGAACTGCTGAAACACAAATGCTGAATCTCAGATGCTGAAACGTAGATGCTGAAACACAAATGATGAATCTCAGATGTTGAAACGTAGATGCTGAAACACAAATGCTGAATCACAGATGTTGAAACGTAGATGCTGAAACACAAATATTGAATCACAGAGGCTGAAACGTAGATGCTAAAACGAATGCTGGAACATGACTGCTGGAACACGAATGCTGGAACACGTCTGCTGGAACACGAATGCTAGAACATGACTGCTGGAACACGTCTGCTGGAACACGAATGCTGGAACACGACTGTTGGAACACGACTGCTGGAACACGAATGCTGGAACACGACTGCTG
>SNQJ01S0016171.1:59738-77727 GCA_010110895.2 Picea sitchensis
ATAGTGGGAGGGAGGGGGAGAGAGAGAGAGGGAGTTGTGGGGGAGAGGGAGTGCATGAGAGTGTGAGAGAGAAAGACAAAGAGGAGGGGTAGAGAGAGAGCGTGAGAGGGAGGGAGAGGGAGAGGGGGGGTAGAGAGGGGGATAATGAGAGGAAAGGAAGAAGAGAGGGAGACATAGAAGGGAGGGTAGAGAGAGAGTGAGAGGAAGGGGGTGATATAGAGGGAGACAAAGAGGGGGTGTAGAGAGAGAAAGAGGGGAAGAGAGAGACTGAGAATGATACTAACAAAGAGGAGAGAGAGAAAGGGTGGGAGAGAGGTGGAATATAGAGGGGGGCGTAATAAGGGAGGGAGGGAAAAATGAGAGAGAGAGAGAGAGAGAGAGAAAGAGAGTGGGTGTGAGAGTCTTAGGCATGTCAAGGCAAGGTCTAGGTCTAGGTATTTCCATGCCTTGTGATGTCTAATTCTTGCCATGTCTAGGTCTTACCATGTATAGAAGTGTGAGAGGGAAAGATAGGGAGACAGACAGGGGGGGTAGAGATGGAGAGTGAGAGGGATTCAGAGAGGAGGGGGGGTAGATGTAGGAGAGAGAGAGAGAGAGATAGAGGGATGGGGGAATGAAAAATAAAAGATAACTTATAAGAGTGTCTTCATGCTTTTAGGAATGCCTGCACATGCCTATAGGTGTGCTCACTATTAGGAACACATGCACATTCCTAGAGTGCGTGCACACTCTTTTGAATTTTTTTTGGGGGGGGTGGAATTAACAACATATATGCTAACTGCTACTTTATTTCTACCTTTGAAATTATTTTTCTATAGGCTAAACAATTTAGTTGTTGAAAAAACTATAAACATAGATAGAGTAGACTATGTAGATTCCAAATATACATGTTTTAAAAAAAAAAAATATTGTTTAGTATTTTTAATCTATTTTTGTCTTCTCATATATGAAAATTCTAGAATACATACCTCCCTTATTTTTCTATAACTTTGTGTAGGCTTAACCATTTCTTGAATGAGTTATATGTGGAAGTATACAAGTTTTTTGAACCAAATTCCATCGTTAAGGCACTCAACACCTACACCAAAAAAACATATACCTTATATTTTGTTGGAAATATAAGATACCACTGTGCGTTAAGTCACTCAACATTGGCACTAACAAAAACATATACCTTATATTTTGTTGGGAAAATAAGATACCACCCTTAGAAAAAATCAAATTTGACATAGTTATTCACAATTTCTATGAATAAATGAGTTTCATATTCTTACACCATATTCAAATTCATTGTAAAAGTATTTGAATAATCCCTCCAAGTTAACGATTTGTTGTTTTTCCAGATTTACATTACCACCAACATCATTAACTTGCATTCACCCTACTCAATAACCTCATATAACCCTAAGTTCATAAATCCTCTCAGTGAAAAAACTTGCACATAAATATACATCAAACTTAAGAGCAATTACACAATCCTTAATGAAAATTCTCCATTGTATAACTCATACCTTGGTGCATTCACCTTAATTACTCAAAAACATCGAGAAGAAAATAGCTCCAACAATAATTACAGTGCAGAATTTTGCAAAGAAAAATGATCGCCAACCACGTGTGCATTAAAATTTAAGATAAACAAATTAACTTACTATGCCATAGCTTTTATTTTGAAATCAATGAGCAGATATTAATATACAAAGAAAATTGTATATTAATATTATTTCAACCAACATGAATTACAAACTCTAAACATAAAAAATTATGCATTATTTGAATTTAAATGGAACATTATGTAAGGAATAATAATGGATGGCCATACTTTACTATATTCTAGATTTGAATCATGGGAGTTCCATGTACAAAAGTCAATTGTGGTTGGGCCCTTCAAATCTACAATATAGTTAAACTTCTACAATATAGTTAAACTCAATTTTAATGTAGTTAAACTCAGTTTTTATCTATATGCTTTTTAATAGATAAAAACGACAAGATCTAGATGAACCTAGAAAGAATCAGAGCCATGATAGAAGATATACAAAGGCCACATTTTATGTGTCGGGTTTTTAATTCCACTGGGAAAACCATTGAAATAAACAAAACCTATGTTACATTTCAATGAAAACCAATTTAAGAACAAATTTCAATAAATCCTACGTCACTTGTTCCAATTGAATAAACATACATGGCTTCACTTGTTCCAATTGAATAAACATACATGGGGAGAACAAAACCTATATTACATAAGTTTTGAATTGAAACTTTCAAGAGCGAAGATGATAGTATATGCAACTATGTTTTGTCGCACATTTTATGCTGTTAGATAACATTGCAACTAGTTTAACTCTATTTCAATTTGGAATTTATTTTTACATATAAGAGATTAAGCTATGCGAAGTAGAGTCGGTCAATTAAAAAGAATGTTTAATTTTTAGACATACGTGTGGCAATAAACAATGTTCATGCAAATATTGTAAAGGACTTGTAAAGAATGTTCTTGCAAGCACATGTTATCGACTTATTCTTTGAGGACACTTGCATGCAAGTGATCTGTTTATAGTACATGATTGTATATTTCTCTTATGGATTTTTATGATGATGTTGATGATTATGTTTTGATGTTATTGATATATGCATATTGACGAGTTTTCCTTGAGTGAGTAGGACACTTGATAGATTGTGGATGCCGATGGCATCAATGGACCTCCTTGGACTTCGGATTGAGTCAGAGAGTGGATTGTATTGGTATGAGTATTTCATTTATGCATATGTGACATATGATCGATTATATATTATGATGTTGTATATGGATCCTTGAAAGTTTTCCGTTGATGATTGCAGGCCGATGATTGCTTGTTAATTTGACTCACATAAAGAGTAAAGGGGCCATGCACATAGATTGGATATTTTTCATAGCCTACCGACACTCCCACCGTGGATCAAATTGTAGGTTAACAATTACCTATTTTGAGAGGTCCACGATGCCGTGAGGAAAGACTGAGATAGTCGCTTACAAATATTTCTAAGGGGTGCACAATAAGATAGAGTCCTTATTCCTTAGAAGCCTTTAGTCTCTCACAAGGTTGCTCGAATGGAGTAGTGACTGCATGGATTAGACAACTACCAAAACCAGTCAAAGCCGAGTGGTACCCTTGGAGCATTGAGTGCATATTGAAAGGCATGTCCCATAAATAAAATTTGAGTCAATGAATATAGGTGGCCTAGAAAACCCTAAACGAATAATCAACCTTGTAAAATCTTGAGCACTGATTATGCTTTCCGTAGGAAGAGGCGATGGATTGAATTAAAGGGAGGGGGAGAGGGAGATTATTAGAGGGATCATGGAGAAAAAGAATTGAAAGAATCAGTGGTAAGGGAAGAGGCCATTACTATATCAGGGGAAAAAGAATTGAAGGGATCAATGGTAGGGGAAGAGGCCATTATTGTATCAGGGGAAAAATAATTGAAGGGAAGAGTACTATATTTGAGGATTTACCTTCTAAATTGGCAATGGAATATGAGATGCAAAGGAAATAAGAAAAATAATGGGCAGCACCAACAACAACCCATGCCAATCGATGCCACCAATGCCATAATTTTGATATCTGGGTTGACCAAAGAACAATAAGCAATGAAGAGAAATCCTCCACAAAAATGGGTAGCTAAATTCGTGTTTGACCAATCACCCACGAACATAAACATATGGTCAATTCATGTTAAAAAATTATATTGTTCCTTCATACGTTTGTCTTGCAATTGTTTTTATTGAATGCATACTTTCAAATTTCAAACTTCACCTCATCCGCCATTTCAAATTATAATATTAATATTTACATACTAGCACAGTCGCAATTATGGCAGCCACATAATTCAACATCTATTAAATTTGTTTATAAGTAATACAAACCTTAATACTAATATATACTGCAAAGGTTTTCAAATTAGTTAACACTTTATTCATTCAAGACTTAACAAAGACATCATCCTATAATATTTGAAGTCTAGATATGTAATTTTTGAAAGAAGAGATGCAAGGATGCTATTCTACAATGGTTACATGGCCAAATATAACATTAATTAAATAAAGATTGCAAATGATGGCATTTATATTAATAAAAATTATGGAATGTTAATAGTTTTTAAAATGACTATTAATATTTTGCAATCTTTAATACAATTAAAGATAAAAAGAATATCCTTAAACAATTGATGAGATTTATTATCCTTATACAATGTAAATGCAAAAAACTATTCAATTGAAGAAATTATATATTAGGGTTTAAAAACTTTAAAATTATATATTAAAGTTAAGGTTTTTAATTTAATAAATACTAAATTAAATTGCATTATGGAGGTCTTTGTACATCGTCGTACATATCTAAATTGCCTATCAATGATTCATCAATTACAATTAAGTGAGAATAAGAGTTTTAACTACTCTTACTTCTCTCCTTTTATTTAAAAAAAATATTTTGAAATTCTCTCTTCACAATTATGTGAGAGTAAGAGTTTTAACTACTCTTACTTCTCTCCTTTTATTTCAAAAAAACATTTTGAAATTCTCTCTTCACAATTATGTGAGAGTAAGAGTTTTAACTACTCTTACTTCTCTCCTTTTATTTAAAAAAACATTTTGAAATTCTCTCTTCACTTCTGGGAACTTTTGAAATATGTCTTAATGAGGTCATTTCAACGTAGGTTGCTAATGTGAAAATGTAAAGGCAATATTCTAGCTGCCACTATTCTTCGTTGAAGATAAACAATCACTATCAAGATTATAATAATTGACCAATCATTCTAAGTTGTCCACTACTCGAAGATAGAATTTTACGCTAACGAAAATGATATAATAGTTTATAGTAAAGTGACTCGAGATCCTTCCACGATGTGTCTTATAAAGTATTTTCTCACTTTGCTTAAGTTGTGTTTCATATTGCGAGTGGAAATTAGTGATCTAAAAGTATACAGATTGAAGAAAACACTGTATGGATTAAAGCAATCTCTGAGATCTTGGTACAGTCGCATAGATTCCTATCTCACATAGAATGGATTTCAGAGAAGTGAAAATGAGCCAACAATGTAAATCAAATCAAATCAGCAAGGTAATGGGTTAATTGTTTGTTTATATGTGCATGATTTGATATTTACAGGTGATTTTGGCATAGAATAATTCAAGACAGTCATGAAGAATGAATTTGAAATGACTGATTTGGGGCTTATGAGATATTTTATGTGAATATAAGTGCACCAATCCAAAACCGACATATTTATATCATAGTCCAAGTATGCACATGCAATACTAAAAAGATTCAATATGTTGAATTTAAAAGAAACACCAACACCTGTCATAACATGATTAAAGTTAGGAAAATAAGATAAAGGATCCAAGGTGGATCCCACACTGTTTAAAATATTGGTAGGTAGTCTTATGTATCTCACAATGACAAGACCTGATATTATGTTTGGAGTGAACCTAATTTCAAGGTTCATGGAAACTTGAAAAGAATCACATTGGAAAGAAGGAAAGAGAATCTTGAGATATGTGAATGGAACAATAGATTTTGGCATTAAGTACTCCACTTCAAAAGATTTCAAACTCACTGGATACATTGACAGTGATTGTGGAGGTAGCATTGATGACAGGAAAAGTACCTTCGGGTACACATTTCATTTTGGAACAGGTATGGTATTATGGGCTTCAAGGAAGCATCCCATAGTAACACTTTCTTCAGTATAATCAGAGTACGTCGCAACTACAAGATCATATTGTCAAGTAGTATGGATGAGAAGGATGTTAAAGGATTCGTTGCAGGAACAAAAAGAACCAAAAACAATTTTCTGTGACAATAATTTAACCATCATGTTATCAAATAATCATGTGTTTCACAAAAAAACCAAGCATATTGATACAAGGTATCATTTCATCAGAGAATTGGTGAATAACAAAGAGATTTATTTATATTTTTTCAAGTCAAAAGAACAAGTCCCAGACATTTTCACAAAGGCTCTGGCAAGAGATGCATTTCAACATTTGTGCAGTAGTCTGAGAGTCCGCATAGTAATAGATGAGTGACAGTAAAATTGTAAACAAAATTTTTGATGTAATTTTCTTTTGTAATGCCACCTACTTATAATTAAGGGAGAGTGTTGGGAATTTTAATTACAAGTCATTGAGATATTTATGTTTGTGTTAATTTTTCTATCAGTTAGTCGAATTGTTAGTGACGGTCTAACAGCCTGTAAGTGAAAAGTCGTATGTTTACTCAAAAGTTAGTCGTCAAGTAGAATATATATAAATGGATCCAATTTCTATATTCTTGAATTAAATTAATTGGTTGAAGAGTCTATCGTAGTTATGGTACTGTGTAATGTTGAGTCAGTCTTAGTTTCTATAGGAAGTCTTAGCTAAAGTCTATATAATCCTGAGTCATTTAGTCAGTCGGATGATGAACTATGCAGAGAAGAAAGAGAGGTAGAGAAGAACAATTGAGAACCAACAACAACTGAGGAGTGTAAGAAGTCTGAGTCTGTAAATTCAATAGAAGAAGTCATGAAGCTCATCTCTGCCATTGTATTTTGTATTCATGCACAGCACCAGAGTTTATTAATATCAAACTTTTTGTGTATTGACAAGTTTTTGTCTTATTTTTGAGTTTATGTGCTAAGAACAACACTTTGTTATTCCACATTTATAAATAATTTGATTAAGCGTGTGTATTCACAATGCGCAACAAAATGAGTAGTCTGTTCACCGCGCAATGGCTTTGAGAACTTTGTTGGGTAGTTTGTTTGGTGCGTAGTATTTTAAATCGTGTTGCATAGAGTAGACTGCGCGCACCATCGAACCAACATAGTCGATCCCAAGATTTAATATACTTGACTCCCTCCGTGCCATTGCTTGAAACAGTGTCTCCATTACGTGGTTAAATTAAATTACCCATGAAGTCGAAGTCGAATATTATATGGAGCAATTTCCCATATCTAATTTTCTTATTCGTGGTAGCGTTTATTTCTATTGTGTGTAAACTATATCAACAATGTGGATTGGCGGTGTATATCATTGCTTTTGTTCATATATAAATACGTGTATGAGTGCAAACAATGTAGATTATGAAACCTCCGGTGTTATGAAAGTTAAGTACTTGGTAGTGCATAGAGGAGGAGTCAAGAAGATCTAGTTCCTGATCTTCATTGGAAATTTGTAGATGGAAAAGGGAAGGGTGGGTTGTTTTGGACTAATGTTTTTAATTTGATTATTAATGGGAAAGCTAATTAAGATATCGAAACCCTATATCCCAACAATATCCCTGCAGTGTATATTTTTAAACCTCAGTTGTTCCGAAAGTAAAGTAATTGCGAGTGCATGGAGGAGAGGAGAATTTCCAGTCCTCGCTCTGCATCGACAATTTGTAGATAGAAAAGGGAAGAGTGGGATATTTTGGACTAAGGTTTTTAATTTGATTATCAATGGGGAAGTTGATTGAGAAATTGAAACCCCATATACCAACGATACCCCTGGAGTTTGGATATGTGGGTATGAATGTTATCATAAATTTTATCTTAATAGATGGATGAATCACTTTGTGTGTTTTGAAATCTTGGTTGAATTAGAAATGTTTATTCCTATAGTGATAAAAAAAATTGAAACCTATCTTCATAAAACTTTAGCTAAACAAATCCACAAAAATGAGAAAACTATATTTAACAAATAATGCTTATGTTCAGAGTTTGATTCCATATCTACAGTGGATCTACATCGTCTACAACAGTGTTGTGCCTTATAAATTGGAATCTAAATCTTCATGACATCCTTTGATGAGGGTTAAGAGGTTAGTATATTGAGACTAAGGCCAACTTAACAAGTTATCAAACCCTAAAACCATGACATATGGAATTTCAACAATGAAAGTTAATCCTTAAAAATAAGTGTGTGTAACTCAATTGAACCTCTGATGAAACTAAAGACCTAAACTAGAAGAGTGCACATTAGCATTTTTATCTATACATTTATGGGTTTTGCAATACAGGAAGATAGGATTGATGGTTCTATCTTGTAAGATTTATCCATCATCTACAAAAAAATTATAGACCGATGGTTCTGGCTTGTAATCTTTATCCATCATCTGCAAAACAATTATAGACAAAGTTGTATTAGAATCTTTATTATCATATATTTCTGGAAGGTGCATGTAGCTCCACTCTAAACATTACCATAGGTTGGTCTGCTTATATGAAATGTGAAACATTACCTGTTAAGGAGAGGACGCTAGTAGATGCATCGACATTTGGTAAAGAACACATCTTGTATGCCACCAACACGTAGTAAGGCGTAGACACTAGTAGACATGAGGGCATTCAGTAAAGAACACATCTTGTATGCCACCAACACGTGGTAAGTCATAGACGCACATAAATTCCATAAAGAACACGTTGTGTATGCTAGCAACATGTGGTTAGGCATATATAAAACCCGAAACCTTACTTGTTAAGCAAAGAATGCTAGCAGACGTGCCATTCGTTCGTGGAATTTCGCAAAGAACGCATTCCTCATCCCACCACATTCATGGAATTTAGTAAAGAACACATTCCTCATCCCACCAATAGGTGGTAAAGAAACTTAGTGACACTTAAAATATACCTAATAAAAAATTCTAAACTTTCTCCACTTAAAAGAAAAAATACTCGAGGGACCGTTATTAAAATGGGCATTAATAATCTGATTGATCAATATTATTCTAATCACCTTAATTACTCCTTTTAATGACGAACGAACATGTTTTTATCATGCGAGGAAGTTAATGGTTGATATCACAACCCTTAATTTATTGTGACGACCAAGAATATTCTCATGATATGAAATCATGTCCATTAAAAACTCGCGTGTGATTAAAATCCTATTAACCATTTCCAATAAGTGTACCCCTATCAACCTAATTAAATATATAAAATAATATCAAACTTCCTTTCAAATTATAATATTAATCTTTATATATTAAATAATATATAAAGATACACCCTCTTAAATTTCCACAATTTACATGATCTAGTTGGTAAAAAAAATTGAAAAGAAATAGAATTGCTTAAATAATTAAAGATAGAACTATATAGTTGGTATCTTGGCAACTTATCGTAAATATATGGTAAAAAAATATGAAAAGAAATAGAAATGCTTAAATAATTAAAGATATAACTATATAGTTGGTATCTTCGCAACTTATCGTAAATATATAAATGAAATGAGGAAACACATATTTAATTATTATTATTGTGTGTATTCATGGTGTTTTGGATTCTTTTTCACATCGGGTGTGTTTGCTATTAATTAATAAGATGGAAACAAAAATGATGATGATTGTGAATTTTAAAAATCATACATCTATAAATTATATTGGATTTCCAATTTTTTTTTGGTGGGGGTGGGGGTGGGAATAGGAATAGGAATACGAATAGGAATAGAAGGGATGTTTTTTTGTTCTTCAGATATGTCTTTTAATTATGTTCAATGGATAAATCTCAATATTATAGATTAGTTCTTATATGTGTAGTTGGACATTCTAGATTAGATCTAATATGCATATCCGAGCTCTAGTATTTGGTGTGAATCAATCATGTGCCTAGATTATTTTCAAAGACAAACAATTCCAACAATCTATTTCAATTAAATAGGTTTATTTTTAGTGAGATCGCACCCTTATATGAACATATCCATTTTAGGTGGAAATATTGCAAGGAGTGGAACATCTATTCAACTCTCTAAATTCTCTACACAATTAGGGCTATCAACATTTGAATGTGCCCTAGTTTCAGTGCTAATAGTATATGAACCTTATTTTAATACTTTAGTGTTGAAATTACTACCCAATGCTTCAATATACTTGGTGTTCAATGTTTTAGATCCACTTCTCAAGTTGGAGATCCCCACATTAGATTGAAATCCAAAGACTTCCAAGGTTTACCAACAATTTGTATGGTTCTATAAGAGAAAACCAACTCCACTTATTAATATAATGAAATACTCACTTTGATATAGGGATGATAAGAATTTGAATGGTAAACTATGCACATATCCCTTCCACTACCAAAGCCTTTAGCAAACAATCATGAGATAATTGCATGTAAATGAACAATGTTGGATATTTCAATGTTTTAGTAAATTATGTGTGGCTTCTTTGTAAACACTAATCATAAAAGGTGTCCATAGATCATCTTAGGAAATAATAGAAAAAATAATTAGGTTTCAAACCTATATAGAGATGTAAAAAAAATTAAAATAAAATTTTGTCTAAACAATAATGGTGCTGAGCAAACCTTGAAATCACACATTTTGAACTAATTGCAAATATACATGATAGAGATTTTATGAGCAGAACGAAATGAATACAGATTATTATAAAAACATGCTTAACATAGAATAACAGAGATATAGTAAATTGGTTTCTATTCAATAAGGAAATAAGTTGAAACTGTAAAATGTAGTGGAAAACAAGATTTTTGGAATGGTGGTGACTTATCTCTGAGAATAGATGTGATGGTTGCGCTCATTCGCAAGAAGATGAGAACAATGAGGCTCTCAATGATTTTTTTACAATAAGCATGAATTCAAAAACCCTAGACATCCAAAAACCTAACCCTAGGAGATGAAGTGTCAAAAGTCATGTGGGCCCCGTTAGGGTAAGCTAGTACATCAACTTCTCAAGGTCGTAACTTTTGCATACGATCTTCGTTTTAGGCACACTATAGCCCGTTGGAAATGTCTATCCGAGGAATACACAATTTCTTGTCATACTTTGACTCAGTCTACATCCTGACTGTGGAGAGCCCTAAAAACGCTATTTAGGGCCCCAAAATGACTCTAGAAGTCGGGGACCCGAGAACTAGGAATAACTGCCAAACTGGAAAACTACCAAAATGAACTAGTTGAAATAGGTAGGAAGCCACTGACATCCATATATATCAATCCTCCCCCCTTAGGAAGAAATGGTCTCCATTGCATTGAGTTACCCCATCAGATGGGAAAATATATGTTGAATTTGGCCCTGGCTAAGTCACTTGCCTTAGTGCATGAGTTGCCCAACTTTGACAAATCGATAAAGATGGATCCTTTGTTGTAAAGTGCCCTTGGCCTAAGTGTCAACAATATGATAATTGGATGCATGTTGCATGCAGTCAGGGTTGATCTCTATTGGTGTCAATTGTTCTATTTTCTCTGAGGTGTCCAATAATGGTGGGAAGTATGGTCGAAGGAGAGACACATTGAATAATGTAAGTTTTAAGCATGTGAAGTAAATAAATGCATATGGATTCTTTACTTCACAGGTTTAAAAATTACATGTGGTATCAGAGCTCATTTTTGGCTTCAAAGGGACGCCTTTGTTGCTGAGGGTTTGGCTCGGTCTTGATAGATCAACTTTATCTTGGGTCTATGATAAACCTGGGTTTAGTGGGAGATTTTGCAGTGGTTATTCGAGTGTAGAAAGAGGAATTGTGAGCTCTTCTAGAATCGAGATAGATAAGTTCAACGGTAAAAACTTTGAGCTATGGAAGCTCAAGATGGAGGAACTTCTTGTAGACAAAGAGCAATGGATCATTGTGGATCTTGGTACATAGCCCACTGGTATGGAGCCTACTGGCACACAGACGACTGGTACACAACCTACTAGTACACAAACTACTAGTACACCACCTACTGGTATGTCGAAGGAAGATTGAGAGAAGTTGGACAGAAGAGCAAGGAGAACTATTCGATTTTGCCTGGCAGATTCAGTGTTGTTGAATGTCTTGGGAGAATCTACAACCAAGGAACTATGGGATAAGTTAGGGAATTTTTATAAATCAAATTCCTTGGTAAAAAAGTTGTTTCTTCAAAACAAGTTGTATCATCTTAGGATGAAAGATGGATGTTCTTTGATAGAACATCTAAATTCCTTTAATACTCTAGTAAGTCAACTTGTCTATGTTAATATTACTATTGCAGAAGAAGATAAGTGTGTTACTTTGTTATGTTATTTTCTAGACTTTTGGGATAATATAGTTGTAGCAATTGGCAGTACCACTCAATCTACATTCAAGTATGAGGATGTAGTTGCGTCCTTGTTATCTGAAAAGATGAGGTGGAAAAGCATGGATGGTCATCGCACAAATGATTTATTTGTAAGAGGTCGTACCCAAGACAGGAATCCTGATAAGTCTTCAGGGGGGAGATCTAAATTTATAGGTAGATCTAAGTCTCCATGAAAATATTTGAGGAAATGTTGGAAGCATGGTAAAACAGGGCATTATAAGAAAGATTGGAAGTCTAAGAAGGTTGATAAACCAAAGGGATATGATAGTACCTCTTCCATAGAGGAAGAAACCTCCATTGAAGAAGGAGGTGATTTTTACTTGGCATCTATAGGTACACATGTAGACCATGATGTATGTTTGATTGACTCAGGTACATCATACCATATGACTCCTCATAGGGAGTGGTTCTATGAATATGAAAAATATGATGGTGGTGATGTATTTCTAGGAGATGATTCGACAACCAAAATCATGGGATGTGGAAGGGTTAAGTTGCTGCTAAAAGATGGAAGGATTAGAACTCTCCTTGGGGTTCTGTACATTCCAAAACTAACCAAGAGCCTAATATCTGTAAGCAAGATGGATGATGTAGGAGTGGATACTGTATTGGGAAAGGGCACTTGCAAGATGGTACAAGGAGCAATGGTGTTGATGAGGGGAGTTCGATGTGGAACTCTATACAAGTTGTTGGGAAGAACTTGTACTAATGGGTGTAACAGTTATGTTGTCCCTGAGCAAAGAAATAAATAAGATCCAACAGCTAGGATTTAATTAAATTACTAATGTCAAATACTTAGGTATTTAGTTAAATTAAACTCACTTTATTACAAAAGTACATTCACTTTATTAATCACTTAATAAAGTGAATCTCCTAACATTCTAATACATAATAATGATGAATCCCACGTGTTGACATGAACTTATGTGGAAGTACCTTCTCGATGCTATTAAAAATATCAACATATGTCTTGACCATTGCAGTCTTGAAGTTCCAGCTCCAACTCTTACAACTTTCTTCTTGCACACAAGAGACAAAACAAAACCATTCTACTTCTCTTTGTAGTGTTAGAATCCTAGATCTAGCTTGGATATAACCTGATCTATGCAAAAATAAATCAGATCTAAATATTTATGAATGTAACACAAACATTTAGAGGTGAAATCCAATGCTCTATTAATTCAAGTATCAGAAGTACATCAATGCAATTTCCTCTCAGTGTATATACACTCCTCTTTTCCCCTCTCTCCTTGCTCCTCCTTGGCTCTTCAACCAAGATAGGAAACTTCACTGCAACTGATGTTTATGGAGAATCACCTCTGAATTTTGGTAGCATCGATCTGTAAATGATTATTCCTCTTCATGTACAATATTTTTCTTCCTTATATATATTCTTGGGAGAGCTTCTATATCTTCTAGACACCAATTGATACTCAAACGATGTGAGTTCCAAGGGTCATACCATGAATAACCAAATCAATCCTCGCTTGCCTCTTCGAAACTCCGTGAATCTATAATATTACAGAGGTGTCTCCTGTTGTGAACTAATGACAAGTGACATGTCATTGGTTGTCCCATAGATGACCAATGACACCCCTTAAAAATTGTTTGATCCTTGAGCTAAGGGTTGTGTCTTGGCTTACATCTTCTTCTATGTTCTTCTCTTACTCTTTTCCCCTTGCTCCTTTATCCTCCTTGGCTCTTCAACTAAGCTAGGAAACATGAATGTAACTGATGTAGATGGAGAAGAACCTCTCAATTTTGGCAGCACATATTTGTAAATGATTCTTCCTCTTCATTCTCAATATTTTTCTTCTTTATATAGATTCTTGGAAGAGGATTGGGAGAGATTCTAGATATTTTAAGGACCAATGGAAACTCGAATGATGTGATTTTCAAGGCTCATGCCATGAATAACCAACTCATATCTCACTTTCGTCTTCAAAACTTTGTGAATCTAGAATATTATAGATGGTGTCACATGTTATGAACTGATGAAAAAATATAGGTTGTTGTTTGTCCCATAGATGACCAGTGACACCCCTAAAACATTATCTGAAACTTGAGCTAAGGGTTGTTTCTTGGCTTGCATATTCTGTTGTGTTCCTCCATGACTCTGTAGTTTGAAAATTAAGACTATAACACCTCCATGAGACCTTCCTCTAATCAAGGTGCTTGGCTTGCTTAAGTTGATCCCACCACATGGTTCTATTTCCTTGCAAGTGGTAGGTTAAAGTTCTTGTTTCTACCCTTGAGAGATATTCAAGTAGCTAGAAATATTTATTCATTTCCAACAACCATGCCTCAACCTCTTCTCCCTTCCTCTTCTCACTATTGAAATTAGGTGGCTTAATTTTCTTGAGTTCAACTTGCAATATTTTTTCCTCAAGCTTTATCCTCTGCCTTATGACAAGAAACACACTTTGGATGCTACCTATCCCTGAAATTGCATGAGCTCTCCTAGTGGATTTCTCTGGGGAATGAGGATGCTTAGTCATAATCCTTGATTTTATTTTATTCCCATGATCATCTCTTCTTCTATGGGATCTAGATGTTGTCACTTATTTAGCACTAGATGTTTGCTTTGTGCCAGAGTATTTATTGGCTTGCCTATGTAACATGTTAAAAATATGAAGTATCTCTTCTTAAGATTTCATAATATTCTCATTATTTTCCCTATGGCTCAACATTTATACATGTAGGGTTCTCATAGTTATAGGCTTGTGCTTGCTTCTTCTTCCATTAGACTTTGTCTTAGAATTTTCGATGATGACATGCATCTCTTTGACCTCCTCCTCATGGTTGTAAGACCCTTGGGAATCCTCCATGGTTTTATTTCTCATATAGGAACCAAATTGTCCTCCTGTATTTCTAATTTTTGTAATAAAATGTTCATGCAATAAAAATTTTGTTATAAAAAAATATTTACATACACAATTCTCGAAAAATAATGCATAAATTTCCTTCTCTTGTGCCCCTTCTCCCGAGTGAAAAATAATCTCAAATGCCAAATTTGGCCACCGATGGCGGTAAATATGTTAGGAACCAAGGAAAATTATATAGTAGACATATATAATACTACTAACATTGAATTTACCTCAACTCTCATATTGTCAAAATGATACTCAAATCAAAATCTGCAATAATATGGAAATGACAACTTTTTATTTTTGCACTTTTCCCGGCTTTGCAATTTTAGCCCCTTTAAGCATCCCTACACCAACTACTTTGGAATTTTGATAGAAGCTCAATTTTTTATCTTCATGAAAACCTTTTGAATGATCTTTCAAAATTTTACCTTCATTCAGATTATGGGCTAATAGTTATGGCTTGCATAAGCTTTTGATCGTTTTCCATTTTATCCTTGTATGTTACATGTGTCTTCTTTCTCTTCCTGGATATTTTTATGTACCTATATTCCATATTTTGATCCATTGTTATCTTCTATGGTCCAAAATATTTCCATAGACTACTTCTATGCCCCAAACTGACTTTTGAGCAAAGAGTTATGTACCTTTTGAATGATTTTTCAAAATTTCATCTTCATTCAGGTTCCGAGCTTCTAATTATGGCTAGCAAAATCTTTTTATTGTTTCCCATTTTATCCTTGTATGCTACATGTGTATTATTTCTCTTTCTATACATTTTTATGTACCCATATTCCATATTTGGATCCATTACTGTCTTCTATGGTCCAAAATATTTCCATAGACTGCTTCTATGCCCCAAACCGATTTCTAAACAAGGATTCATGTTCCTTTTGAATGATATTTCAAAATTTCACCTTCATTCAGGTTCTGGGATGATAGTTATGGCTTGCAAAAGCTTTTGATTGTTTTCTATTTTATCCTTGTATGCTACATGTGTCTTCTTTATCTTCCTGTACATTTTTAGGTACCCATATTCCATATTTGGATCCATTATTGTCTTCTATGGTCCAAAATATTTCCATAGACTACTTCCATGCTCCAAACTGACTTCTGAGCAAGGAGTTATGCCCTTTGGAAATAAACGGTACTAAAATTTTACCTTGCACTGTTTCAACTATAACTTTCTTATATGAGCTCTATTTTTCTCTTGAAATAGATCATTGAAAATATATCATCGATTTCCTCCATTTAAACTACAAATACTTTATGCACCAAAGGTACACACAGTTCTGATGATTTTTTACTACCTAAAAATGTTGTTTAAGCCCTCAAAATGCTTTTGCAAGTTCAAGGCCCTTAAAATATGAAACGTTTCATGGAAAAAAATTCATTGATTTATTGTTGTGAAAGTTTGTAGATTGGAGCCACTGATCTCAAAATCAATAGTAATCCCAACCATCGCTCCACTCTGTTGGGCAGCGAAAGAAAAACAAAGCATATAAAACCATAGAATAAACTAAGCAAGATTGAACCTGCATCAAACCAAGATCAACAAACACACAATTGACACAATGATTTATGTGGAAACCCAACTCGAGAAAAAAACACAGGCAATGATTATTGATCTTCTATTATTCAAGGGAGAATTATAACAACCAACCCATGCATACAACCATCCTCTCCTCACACAATGTACTCTCTTGCACTCGCATTGTACATTGCACTCACATTGTCCTCTACCTCTATGAGTATGCTTGTATATTTAAAATCTATCACTCAGTTACACAGGCTGATCATGAATAGATAACATAGTTACATGAACAATTCATAAGTAGATTGCATGCATGTGCATGTTCATGCACACGTGCATGTGCATCTACATCTGTATGTGATCGCATGAGAAAATTCATTGGCATGTTTCCAACAATCTCCACCTTGAAAACAATTTACCTGATATATCATGCCCTTAATTAATTCATCCATCACCTTCTCTGCAAGAGAAGCTAAACACCATCACAACTCTACAACTTCTCTAACAATATCATTATGTGAACATGCCTACATGATTCACTCCATCATGGACCATTCTCTCTCCATCAGTAACTTGTCTAATAGAACGATGTACTTGTCCAAATCTCATGAATCATAACCACAAACCAAATCACTGCAACCATTATAGGTGATACTTGTGCTTATGTGTTTGAAGCACCCATTTCCATGCTCTTCACTTGGTTTTTCCATGTGTCTAACACCAAATACACGTGAAATGTTGACCATTTCTCCATCGTAATCATCAAACTTCCTACTAGCATATAATACTCGAGACATATAACCATTTTCTTCTTCATCAATTAGGACATAAACCTGAAGAGAATTTATAATGGAAAGCCAAAGAGATTTTACCAGTTTCAGATTATTCATACTGAATTTTTTTGAGGATCTTCACCACATACTTCTGTTGTGATAACCAAGCTTACCATATTTCCTGTCTCTGTGTATTTCCATGCCCAAAATTTATTTTGTTGCTTCTAGATCCTTCATAACAAATGTTCTAACCAACTAAGACAAATTGTTGATCTCAACCATGCGTGTGCTTGCAACAAGCATAACATATAACACCAAGATAATGAATATACCATAAACACAATGGTTATACTCACTTATTGTAAAATTTGGCTCACCATGAAGGAATCAAACATCTTGTACCATTTTCCTAGCATGCTTCAGGGCATACAATGATTTTTGAGTTTGCAAACAAATCTCCTGTTACGATTCTGAACTAACCATTCTGGTTGTTCGAGATACATCCCCTTATAAAAGGAGATTAATCAAACACCGCTTCACCTCGAAATTTGCATTCAAACAACTGTGACCAAATCCGGCCAAATTGGCCAAGTTAGCCTTCATCGCTTACCTCCAGTTCCATTTACAATGGATTTCACCAAGTCTTTTGCAGGCTTCATTACATGCAATCCATGGACACAATACCATAGGATACCCAAAACACATGGACCCAAAAAAACCACTTGCTTTGACCTAAAAAATAGATTTAAAATGCATC
>SNQJ01S0016171.1:95398-140973 GCA_010110895.2 Picea sitchensis
TACTTTTCCTTCTAATTCTCTGTTGAGTTAGGTTAACTCCCAGGGTTAATCTTCTATTCTTCTGTTGAGTTATCTTTTACTCCTTTCCTTTTCCTTTCTTAAGTCAACTTAAAAATATAACTTTTAACTTCTTGACTTTTCCCTCCTTCAGTGTGAGACTATGACATAGTGGGGGTGCCCAGGCCACTGAGTCTCCTCATTACCTCTCTAAGAGGTGGGGGACATTACATCTTAATATGGATTTGACACATGACATTTAAAAAAATATTAATAACAAAAAATATTATGGGGTTGATAGGTGCTTTCTACTTCCCAGTACATAGGTGTTTTTACTTCCTAGATCATGACCCCATAGAGATAATTTTCTTCAATGTGCAAACATTTCTTCAAGTTTTACAGTTTTAAAAATGTTTACACTTTCGTAGTTTTCCATAAATTCAAAATTAAGATGAATTTACACTAATTATTAAATATTTCATCATTATATTTTTTTAAAATAATAAATTGTAAACATAGATTGCAAAACTCCTTGAGTAAGGATATCTAATTTCAAGTAAAAGGGAAATTAATATAAAATTCACAAGGCCCCTTTGCATAAGGGGTATCTGTTTTGGAGTTAAAAAAGGCACTTATGAGAAAATTTACAAACAACTAGATAATAGACTTTAATACTAGCTTGCTTCTATGAGAGAGATTCTTTGAATCACTCAATCAAGAATACATGAAACTAACCAAAATAAGATGCATCTCTAAACTTTTTCCATGAATTAATTATGGGCAACTTCTATACACTTAATTTATTTATAGAACTCATTAAATAAGATGGATTTTAAATGGATCTTTAAATCCATTATAATAAAATTTAATTTGATTACACTGGAAAGGGATCTAGATAAAAAGGAATCTGGATGCCACTAGGAAGTATCTAAGGTAGTTGTAGCTTTGTCCCACCATGTAGTAGAAAGTCTAAAAGATGCAATGTAAGGAAAGGCCAGGACCTAGATTTTGTTGGGTGGTGGAAGAAAAACAAAGCATAAAATTGAGAACATCAAACCAAACACAACACAACATCCATCACACAATTAACACAGTGGTTTATGTGGAAACCCAATGCGGGAAAAAAACATGGGGCAATTATAGTCAGTATTCTTATTATTCAAGGGAGAATTACAATAGCCAACACAAGCATACAACCGTCCTCTCCTCACACACACTCTACACACATTGTGTCTTTCTCTCACACACTCACTACACATTGCACACTCACCTCTATGTGTATGCTCATATATATAACATCCCTCAAACAGTTAGACTAACTGATTATAATTATATCCACCAGTTACACAATATGTTCACAAAAGAGTGCATGCATGCACATTCCTAACATAGCTGCATGCATGTGCATGTGGTTGCATGGGAAACTTGTTGGCATGTTTTCGACAATATCCACCTTGACAATATCCACCATGATTCACTCCAGTATGGACCATTCTGTCCCCATCAGCAACCTGTTTAATAAACCGATGCACTTGTCTAAATCTCATGAATCATAACCACATACCAAATCACTACAACCACTGTAGGTGATGCCTGTGCTTTTATGTTTGAAGCATCCATTTCCATGCTCTACACCTGGTTTTTCCATGTGTCTACTGACAACACAACTGCATGTGAAATGATGACCATTTCCCCATCGCAATCATCAAACTTCCTACTAGCATATAATAATCGAGACATATAATCATTTTCTTATTCATTAGTTAGGACATAAACCTGAAGAGAACTTATAATGGAAAGCCAAAGGGATTTTATCGGTTTCACATTATTCATACCGAATTTCCTGAGTATCTTCACCACATACTTTTTTTTGTGATAACCAAGCTTGCCATATTTCATGTCTCTGTGTATTTCCATGCCCAACACTTATTTTATTGCTCCCATATCCTTCATAACAAACATCCTAACCAACTGATCCAACCTGTTGATCTCAACCATGCTTGTGCTTGCAACAAGCATAACATATAACACCAAGATAATGAATATACCATAAACACAATGGTTATACTCACGCATTGTAAAATTTGGCTCACCATGAAGGAATCAAACATCTTCTACCATTTTCCTGGCATTCTTCACGCCATACAATGATTTTTGAGTTTACAAACAAATCTTTTGGTGTGATTATGAACTAACAGTTCTAGTTATTCCATATACATCCCCTTATCAAAAAAATCCATGTAAAATAGTTTTAACATCTAGCTATACTAACACAACTAGTGCTAACACAACATGAATAGAAACGAGCTTTTAACAACTGGTGAGAAACTTTCATGGAAACCAATACCTTCCAAATACCTTTCTTCTACCAGTCACGCTTTAAACCTTTCATCTTTTACTATTTTTGATTTTATAAAAGGAGATTCATCAAACAACACATCTCTCTCCATGATGATTTTGTGGGTAGTAGGATCCGACAGTCTTCACCCCTTAACATCATACCATATCAAAGATTTTCCTGTTTGATCTGGGTCCTACTTAGAATGTTGATAAAAACATAAGCATCACAACTGGATAATTTCACATTTGAGTAATTACTAGATGACATGTTTATACCTCTTCCTGAATCTTCATGTCTTTTGCAACCGATGGTGACCGAGTTACTATATAGCTCAACCACTTATCTCCACAACTATTGTTGCAACTTGGCATTACTGAACATGCATATTCGATCCCAACTTCCTTGCAATACTTTCCAAGTTCCATGGATATGAACCTACCTTCATCATATATTCTCAAACACTTGATTGACCTGCCAACACATCAACATTTTTATAGACCCACTTTTCTAAAATGGACACACTGCTCCACCTCGAACTTTGCATTCGAACAACTTTGACGAAATCTGACCAAACCAACCTAAGTGAACCTTTGTCGCTCACCTCCAGGGACTTTACACTGAAGTCTCAGTGCTCCACCTTAACATGAACATTCCCTTGATAAAATCTGACCAAGCCAGTCAAGTAAATCCTTCACTTCTTACCTCCAGGCCCATTTATAATGGATTTCACCAAGCCTTTTATAGGCTTCATTACATGAATTCCATCGACACAATCCCACAAGATACCCAAAAAACATGGACCCGAAAAACCACCTGCTTTGACCTAAAAAACCAGATTTAACTCATTAACTCTTTCACCGAGTCAAGGTTAACCCAACATACATGCCCCCCCACATATTCAATCTACCTAAATCTATGTCTAGACTTTTCATAGGTGACCTGATAAACCAGGGGTACGCATGCCTATCCAGGTCTTACAAACATATGCCCATTTACATGCAATCAATAATTTTTACAATTCCAAAGTAAATACATTTTCTTTTCTATTATTATTATTATTATTATTATTATTATTATTTTATTTTATTTTCACAATGACTCAACCATTATCACCCTGCACCTTCTATGTGAACACAGGTGGTGAGAAAAAATAGATAAACAAAACTTCATCAAGCATACTTGTAGCTGAAATTGATTTTTTTGTGGATTCCTCTTTGGATGCTTGTTAACAATCCTTCTTGAGATGCCCATATTTGTCATAGAACCAACATTTTATATTACCCTTACTCTCTTTTGACTTAGATCTAGTTGTACCTTTCTGATCTTTCCCTCCTTCTGTAGACCGACCTCTCACCACCATTGCTTTTTTTGTTGAGGTTTCCTTATTGAATATTTCCCTCATCTCCTCAGACAACAAAGCTCCCACAACAATGTCATAATCAATGGCATATGTTGAGCTAAACCACATAGTTATGACCAAATGATCCCAAGACTCAAGCAACAAACACAATAGCATACCTGACTTGTCCTCATCTTCGTATGTTATGTATATACTATATAATTGACAAATCAGAGTATTGAAAACATTCAAGTGATCAACAATTTTTGTACCTTCTTTGATCCACAAGATGTACAACTGCCTCTTTAAGAAGATTATGTTTGTCAAAGAGTTTATCATATACAGACTCTCAAGTTTGTTCCAAAAACCTGTTGTTGTCTCCTCTTCAACGATGTTAAACAACACTTCATTTTCCAGACACAAACAAATGGTACTGACGGCTATTACATCGAGATCTTCCTAGTCCTCATCTATCATGCTTGCTGGCTTATTTGTATTTCTAGCCAACGCCTTTTGCAATCCTTGTTGCACAAGCAGATCGTGCATCTTGATTTTTCATAGTGTAAAACTATTTTTGTCGTTGAATTTCTCTACCTTAAACTTAGAAACCTACACTTTCACCATTAACACAAAACTCAAAAACACTACTTATAAAACTAAACCTTTTTATAATAGAAGAGTATTATTATATTTAAAGTTAAACCCCAAAAATGTAAACTTTAATTAAAAAGTTAAAATTTTTTTTATTAAAAAACTAACCTCTTCTTCCTTTTACCTTTTATTATAATAAAAAAGGTCATCTTTAAAAAAGCTCCATAACAAGACAAGAGTGTTTAAGAATGGTTCCAACTTTATGAAGAATAAAGTAACCTCCACCTCACCCTTTGTTCATTGAAAAACCCACGATAGTGTCTTTAAAGATCACGACCATTATTAAAAAATTGTAACTTCAAACCATTAGTGTTATTTTTTTTTTAATCATGGGGAAATTGGTAACACGTCAGGATTACCTGAGCTTGGCCCAGGTTAAAATTTGATGGTTTCCACTATAAACCCAAGAGCATATCCAACAGCCCGCAAGTCAGATATACCAATAACTTGTGACTCAGCGGGGGGCGTCACCATGGGAAAATCGGTAACACGTCGGGATTACCTGAGCCTAGCCCAGGTTCAAATCCGACCACTACCACTATAAACCCAAGAGCATATCAAACAACCCGCAAGCCAAATATACCAATAACTTGTGACTCAGCAAGGGCTAAGACGTCTCAACCTCCACCCAGAGTGGAAAGTCTATCTCAAGGGTCGCCTAGCCTTTGAGCCTTATCACATAGGGCCAATGTCTCAATGGGGTTTGATCCCTGGTGGGATGGGTGAAAATCGTCGTCCCCCACCAATAGGTCCCCAAGTCCTTGACTCCATTAGCGCTATTTTTGAGATCAATGCTCTTGTAAGCCTATGACATGGTGTTGATTTTGGAGGATAGCGCACCTTGAGTGTGGATGGGGAGTGCCAATTTGCTGACCTGCCTCTAACACTCCCTAGGGAATGTCCGTGACCTGAAATTCACTCGATCACGATCGTGTCCGTGACCTTCGGTCTGCTTGTCCTTACGTGCTAAAAAACATGTCCAAATGTTACATGCTAAAAAACATGTCCAAAGGTTCTTGCGCTCATAGGAGACCTGCACACAATTTGCCTTGGCTTACCTGCAACACCTACTCAACCTGCTTTGATACCACTTGTTGGGCAGCGAAAGAAAACAAAGCATAATCAGAGCATAAAACTGAGAACATCAAACCAAACACAACACAACAACAATCACACAATTATGTCTTTCTCTCACACACTCAATACACATTACACACTCTGTTCACAAAAAAATGCATGCATATGCATGTGACTCCATGAAAAATTAGTTAACATGTTTCAGTTGAACTATACCTTCAATTATATTACCCTTACCTCCAAAATCCATTATAATCAAATTTAATTTGATTACACCTTTATAAAAAAAAATTAATTGATTTGGACTTTTTGATAAATTTGAAAATATCATAAATATATAAATATAAAATTTGATTGGTCTTTGAAAGTAAACCAATAATCTTAAATCTACTCGGTCTCTCAATTAACGAGAGCCCTTCACAAATAAATAATTAACGAGAAAGAATGCTCGATGTTTAGACAAACCACTTGCAATTAACTACGTTCAAGCAAATATTCTAAAGGGAGTAATAGCACACCTGGTTCTAAACACAATCCGATGAGATCTACAAGATGATGATGACGGTTAAGTCTAAGAAGCACAGATAATTCTTGTTTGAATAAATTGGGATCTAAATCTGTGGCTCTTTTGACGGCGCCCATTCTATCGCCTGGTAAATTGGCACGATACACAAATCCAGAGACACCCTGTCCAACTTTAGTTGTGAAATTGTTAGTGGCGTTGGCCAGTTCCTCCATTTTGTAGGTGCGTATGTCTATGCCCTCCTCCAAAGAGTTCAGTTCCTCCACTGTGTACGCGGTTGGCGACTTGTCCAGTGATGTACGCGCGTATGTCTGTGCCCGTCTCCAAATCATTGTCATTATGATTGTGGGAGGCTTTCTTGAATGCCTTCAACACAGCTATCAAAATAACTAGCGACACCACAATCACAGCTATTGCAATTCCTATTTTTCCTAAGAGGTTCAGCCCGCCACGAGAAACCCCGGTGGAAGGGGTGATTTTTGCAATCGTAGGGGAAGAGGCGTGGGGGGGTTGTGCGACAGTCCTATTGATACTTTGGTTGGAGGAGGCGGGGGCGAAGGCGGAAGGGGAGTTGGAGGGGGAGGAAGAGGGTCCGAATGTCCTAGATGTCACATTGGAGGTGGAGCCGGGTCTGGATGTCCCATTGTAGACGAAAGGGGAGGGAGAGGAGTTCGAAGGGTAGACGATGGAGACGGAAGGGGAGGGACGGGAGTTCGAAAGGTAGACGATGAGGGCAGTTAGTTGAAGGGGAGTGGACAAAGGGGGTATTTGTGTCAGATTGGTGGTTTGGGAGAGGGAGATGGAGGGGGTAGTTGTTCGAATGTCATATTGGCTAGCATAGTCGCTAATTTGTGGTTGAGAATGTCGAAAGGTATGGGATGCGTGTTTCCAATATAAAACGTCTGTGGTAATTCGTCTGTGGTAATATGAAACGCTTGGTTGCATTAGGTTGATAAATGAAACGCATAGGCATTAGACAGCCTGTTCAGAAGCAGAATGTGGGCATTTATTTAGATGTCACGGTTTAATCCTACTTAATCATTTAAACGTGGCAATTAGATATCCTTACAGTAATTTTTTAATGTGATTAAGTAAATGTTAAAAAGTAAACATGTTAATGATGCCTTGATAAATGCAAGAAAATTATGAACAATAAATCTGAACCATTGACTTTGGAGGACGACTAAGAATATGCCAGCATTTTCAATTAGGGTTTAAGATTAAATAAGATTAAAAGATCATTAATTGTGCCCATTATCAATAGGTGTACGCCTTTCGACGTAATAATTTGGGAGACGGAGGGGGAATGGGGTTGTCCGGATGGTATGATATGGTAGAGGGAGGGGATTACATCCGAAGAGAGGGAGGGTTTTCCGATTGGTATGTAATCGGAGGGGGAGGATTTCCCTTGTAAGCGGGCAGGATAAGTGCAAGCCGCGAACGAAAGCAACAAGACGATGCTCAGCAACAACCGTAACAAAACATGCCGATCCATTCCACAGCCAGACTTCTATCCCTGCAGCACTGCTTAGCCAGACTTCTATCACTGCAGCACTGCTTTCCCTCCTGTAGTTGAATATAATAATGTAACAAAGCAGAGAACAATGGGGGAAAATGGCGAGAAATTGGGTTGTTTTGGCCCATTACGCGTCAAAATGGATGGCTGTGACCACCAAGTCAAATTCACTATTAGAAATCCATACCTCAAGGGTGTAGCCGATTTAATTGCAGATTTTTCTAAAATAATTGCCATACGTCAAGGGTGTAGCAGATCTAATTGCAAAAATTGTTACCCCTTCAAACACAATTAAGGTCGCCTTTCACCCCTAAAACGCGATTAGGAATATGTCTGACTCAGTTAAAGTCTGGGTGGACTCCAGAGAGAGAAAAGGTATATATCAATAAGACTGGTTGCTCCCTTCAGGTAAGGTTGAAAGAGCATAGTGCAGATACCCTACACAACCGTGTGACTAAATCCGAGCCTTCTTGTAATAGAAGTCACCATAACGAGTTTTCTTTCCCAAATGTTATATTCCCGAGGGCTCTAGGCTAACCCCACAATTATAAGAATATGTTTGACCCATTGAAAGTCTGGGTGGACTCCAGACCGCAGAATGGTGTGTACTTTGTCACATGCTCATGTGGGAAAACCGTATATCGATAAGACTGGTCGCTCCCTTCACGGAAGAGTCTGGGCGGACTCTAGACGGCAAGCAATATACAACCGGAGTAGGCTAACTCGGGAGCAATCTTCCCTCCCGAGCCTACTCCCTCTGTCAGTTAGCTTTCCGCTTTCCAGCGACTGCACTATCCTCCAGATAGTGTCGTTTGTCCGTCACCAATGACCATAAATGTTGTAGCATGCTTTGGCCACCGTCCTCCGGCCCAGATCACTTCCCAAGACTGTCATTTCGATTTTGAATTTCGATTTTGAATTTTGAATGTCCCGCGCATAGCGGTCGATGAATACCCTGGAGTTGTGGGTTGTTTCTTATTTTTGAGCTAGCCTGTAACTACCGACTCACAACAATCTTGAAACGAATGGATGTTACAAAATGCCAAGCCGACCGCTGGGTCGGGGAGAATATCGATTGTTGCAGAAAGAAAGAGACAAGGAAATTATGCGACAGAAATTCAAGATTGGCGTGCATATCAAAACCCTATTTCCATCACGAGCAGCCATGGCGGAAGAGCGCTTCATATCGACATGCAATTTATCATCTTTTTTTTCTATTTCTTCACCGGATTTGACGGCCTACTCGGCTTCCTCCGACGACATCACGGATAGAGGCAATTCTTAATGCGGTTTCTCCTCTCCACCGATGGCAATGGAGGCCCTCTCTTCCACATGAAGTCTCTCAGAGAAAGCCTCCCTTCTGGGAAGTAAGTCTAATGGAAACTGTACATCCATTACGAAAATCTCTGTCTTCGTTTTGAACGGGGGCTGTGGCAATCTTTTGTTGATTTTGGCTGTTTTCTGTGTAATTTGCAGGAGGGCTTTGTCCAATTATTTCACCGGCAAGTCACAGTCGTTTACGTCTCTCGTAGATGTGAAATGCGTGGAAGACCTTGCCAAGCCAGAGAAGAAGCTCAAGAGTTCCCATAGCTGGGAATCGACGATGCAATCATCATATAATAATCAGACCATTTGATCATCGATAATCTCGGCAGGCTCAGCTGACTCCATTGAAATGCCTCGCAACGGTTCCCTTCTCCTTAAGATGAGCAAGAAAAGTGGTCGTTTAATCCCTCGCAGGCTACTCTATCACCTCCAAAACAAAATATATAAAGCTCATGGCGCTGTAGACCATCCAGTAATTTACAGATCCAGTACCCAGAAACTAGTGCTGAACAATGTACATAATACTCAAAATGAACCTCTTTTATTGATTGTAGACTTCTCAAACACTGATGGATTTCGATTCGGGGTCGGAAGAAACCCCATCTGATGTAACTTATATTTGAATGCCAAATCTTCAAAGTGCTTCTGTTTTACAATTAATGTAATACATATATATGTCTTAGCAGTGTTGAGCAGAAATGGAATTCAGAATCAGATGGGAATCTTTGTCAAGAAAACACCCCTTACAATATTTTCTCGCGGTGTTGTTATCCTCTTTTCATTCATCTATAAATTGACCGATAAATATTTGTATGGTATAAGTTAATTTTTTTTAAGATTATTCACAATAGAATAGAATGCAGATACAATTAGAATAGAAATATGTAGTTTTGGTACGTTTTTATTGGGGATATTACAATTAGAATAGAAATATGTAGTTTTGGTAAGTTTTTATTGGGGATATTTTGTTTGGTAATTTTTTATTGGGGATATTTTTGTTTAATTTTTTTTTATCAGGGAAAAAGTGTTGGATTTGCAAATTTGAGTGGCTAACTCTATATAATCTGAGTGTTCCATGGATTTTTCAACAAGTTGAATCTATTTATACATTCAGAAATGCAATTTAAACATTGGAAAATTGAGCTTGTCAATGCTTTCTCTTTCCATTTGCAAACTTCAACAACTATAATTTCTTGATATTTCTCTGTGCATGTATTTGAAGAACCTTCCAATGGAATTTGATCAGCTATCAAAATTAAATATGTTGGACATGAATGAGTACTTATGTATAGGAAAAAGTGCTTGCACTGAGTTGAAGACAAGATGCAAGCCTACAGGAGTTGCAACAATGGGAAAACCCTCAAACTATAACAAACATTTAGCAGGAAAGTGGCACCCTAGGGAATTTGTAATGGACTATAAACCCTTTAATGTCGATGTTTGTACCATTTGAAGTTCTCTTTCTCTTTGTAAAATAATATATATTGCAAGAAATTTAAAAAATAATTTACTTTTGTTTTTTCAAAACAGACAAACAAGTATCAATAGTGTCCATACACGTTTGTATGTAATATATGAGTCAATTATGAACCATAGTCAAAATAAAGATACCCAAAATCAAATTGTTTCTTAATCAAGATAAAATATTTTGATTGATTAAATCGATACAAAATTTGGTTCACTTGGAAAAATGGTAAATATAAACGGGGATGACTATCGTTATCTTGAACTAATAACCTAACTAGCCCCATTGGATTTAGCACCCTTACCATCCACAAAAGTTAGAAATATTTTGGGGTTGTGCTTTAGCACCCTTACCATTCACAGAAGTCAGAAATATTTTGTGGGTGTGGTTTAACACCCTTACCATCCACAAAAGTCAAATATTTTTATGTATACTTGTAAGAGTAAAAACCTTTAATGATTAAGATGGTATATTTTCTAAATTTCCAAAACATGAAGGGAACTGTCATATAGTTACACTGAAAACCAAAAACATGAAGAGAGCTCTCATATAGTTACACTCAAAACCAAAAACATGAAGAACATATGAGATTGGAAAAAAAAAATCTATAGTTACACCCAAAACCAAAATATGAAGAATAGCGAGATTGAAAAAATACTATTATTATTTCCCTTTCTCATCAATCTCAAAATAAAATATGAAAAAGCATAATGATCAGTCATTTAAAAATTTGGTTCAAATACCATGGATATAACAAACCCATCATAACTATGTATTTATTGAAAATCAAAACCCTTTTACAAACTTTTCATTTGATTAAGCTACCATAAGCCTAACAAACCCATCATAATTAAAACCTTTATAAACATTTCATTTGATTCAACTACCATGAGCATAACAAACCCATCTAACTCTGTATTTATAGAAAATCAAAACCTTTTTACACACATTTTCCTTATTCCTCTATTTTAGATTAAATTTTTTTTTTACCACCTCTTATACTTCTTACTTTTTAATAATATTATTTAGTGGGCATTTATTTATCAAAGAAAACTATTTTCACATCAATCAAAATGTCTTTAAGGATAAATTCTAAGTTGAAATTGAAATACACTTATTACATTAATAATTATAATTTATTTTTTGGTTTGTAGGATTTGAATTTGTACATATCCTGCAACACTTAAATTGTTATATGGGAACACATATAACCACTGGTCACACATATAATCTATTCACAAAATGCCTAATTAGCTTATACGATAGTGCACATCCGCCAGGGGAGGAATGGTTTATTGGCGACATCCATAAAACTACCGAACCGTGCCCTTTCCATTCTTCTTTGTTGTTACAAGTGCAGTTACAAGGATTTGAAGTTGGGCTTCTTTTATAATTTTGCAGTGACAGAATGTCTTCTACAAACATATCGAAATTCTTAAATGAAGATCCATTTACCAATACGACTTTCCTGGCCAATTCCTCGAGCTTATTACAGTTTTCCTTCAACCATTTTATTCTTTCATCTCCACTTTGATCATTGTCCATCAAAGATCTCACACTCTTCTCTATTTCGTTCCTTGTAACTATTTGATCCTCCGCATCACTCTTGACAACCTCAATCCCAACCTTGTCTTCATCCACGATAAACCTCACATTGAATTGTTGATCTGCAAACAATGGCCAACAGATGAGAGGAATGTTGACGGAGATGGCTTCAAGCGTAGAGTTCCAACCACAATGAGTAATAAAATCCCCCACAGAAGGGTGCGAAAGGATGGCTAACTGATCTGTCCATCCGCTTACTATTTGGCTTCATGCTCTATTCGCCTGTAAAATCCCTCTAGGGTGGGATTTTTCTCATCGGAAGATGGGAGTCTTAGAGCCCATAGAAATGGCTTCCCACTTGCTTCTAAACCCAATGCTAATTTTATTATCTGAGAAGAGTTGAGATGTTGGCATGGTGAGATATTGGCTGCTTAGAAAAGAATTCAGTAGCATAGGGCCGATGGGCGCGCTTCATTTGAACCTGTCTAGAAATGAAGCACATATCCATTATTATCTACTCCTTCCAAGCATATTCAAATGAAGCGCGTCCATCTAAATTTGAAATTCAAATTTCAGTCGATCGACGGGATGTGGAACAACGTTTTGGATGGGACAATGTAATCGTCGGGTGGATGGGACAAGCACTATGGAATGTTGACATCATCAAGGGATAGTGCCACAACTCGGAAAGCTACTTGCCAGAGGGAGTAGGCTCGGGAGGAAAGATTTCTCCCGAGTTAGCCTACTCTGGGAGGGAAGATTGCTCCCGAGTTAGCCTACAAAGAGAAATAGAACTTCAAATGGTACAAACATCGACATCAATTAAATTACATGGTTTATATTCCATTGCAAATTCCCAAGGGTGCCACTTTCCTGCTAAATGTTTGCTTTAGTTTAAGGGTTTTCGCATTGTTGCAACTCTTGTAGGCTTGCATCTTGTCTTCAACTAATTGCAAGCTCTTTTTCCTACAGACAATTACTCATTCATGTCCAACATATTTAACTTTGATAGCTGATCAAATTCCATTGGAAGGTTCTTCAAAGACATGCACAGAGAAATATCAAGAAATTATAGTTGTTGAAGTTTGCAAATGGAAAGAGGAAGCATTGACAAGCTTGGACATGCAGACAATGTCAACAAGATAAGTGACCTTAACCTACCCAAGTCATCAATAATTTTTGGATAAGATGGAAATTAGTGATATACAACCTCTCCAAGGAAGTTTAATTTCATATATTTCCTGGCAATTCCTCCAAACCACTATAGTTATCAAAGTTAATTTCTACAAACTTTGTAAACTTTAGGACTTGTTCCTTATCAAATAGATTCATATTTTCCAATCCGTCACATAGACAGACAAACAACTTTTCCAAGCATTCCCAGGATCATAATAGTCATAAACAGGAGGAATAATGGTGTGTGCACAAAGTTGGTGGATATAAATGTGGCAAGGGGGTCAACAGGAACACGTGCGCGTTCTCAGGAATGTGCACGTGTTCCTAATCCTATAGGTATGGCAAAGGCATAACCTCCAGTCAACTTGCCACATAGCTTCTTCATCAAAAACATGCACAATTTCTTAAGAACGCGTGCACGTTCCTGCTATAACTGATTTTTAAGGGACCGCATGCGTGTTTTGTGCTCATTTTGCACACCGCCCCTCGTGATTTTACTAATTGGAGAAAGCAAAGATGACATATAGAGGAGGAGAAAAGCCCAAGATCTTGCCACTGTGTCCATTGCAAGAAATGTATGGTTGATTTTTTGTCATTTCCTCTCATGGCTTTGGAAAAAATACAAAACAATTAGTCATGGGTTATGGATGTAAATCCCAATGGAATTGAAACTTATTAGCTAGGTTAACTACACATAATTAATACTTGAATGCAAATCTCTAAACAATTCACTAATCTTGTACAAGTTTTTTCAAATTCATCGTAAAGATAACACATAGTTTTTCTTTGTTTTCCACAAAATTATGTTAACGATTTTGTTGGGATAAAACGAAATTGTTGTTTGTAATACCTTTGTTGTTTTTTCTCTCCAGGCGATTTAGTGTTTTTTTCTGCGGACTCTCCCGTCCCACTGGCAGGTTCTTCTCTTCACTCCTGGTCTCTGACAGTTCCCTTCGTCCCTTGTTCACTCTTTGACTCCATTCTAGTTGGCTTAGATGCTGATGACTACTCGATCTAAAATTTCTTCGTTCATGCCTTTATCCTTTCCCAGATCTATCCACCTCTATATCCAAAATTTCTTCATTCATGCCTTTATCCTTTCCCAGATCTGCCCACCCCTATAGGTCCTGATTCTAATGCCCTCAGCTCCGATTTTATTGCCTCTTTCCTTGAACCTTCAAACCTAAATGGTTGGAACACTATGGATGTTTTGGGATCGAATCCGGCCCTTGCTCCTTTAGATAGGATCTATCCCAAAGGAGCAAGGGCCTACCACTATTTTGTAAAGGCATTTGCATAAAGATATTGGCCTGAAGTCATCAAGATATTGTGGCTCATATGATTTTGGGATAAGTGCAATGAAAGTGGAATTTATAGGGGTGTATAGTCTCCCATTTCTCCTAGAATCTTCCTCCACCTGAAGAAGCTTGGGTCCTATGAGCTAAAAAAAGCCTAGGTGGAATTCAATTGTCCATCCATTCAGACCCAAGCTTTTATCTCTCTGGAAACTATGGAGAGTTTCTTTAAGTTCCTCCATTCCTACTTCAACAAAAAGGTCTTTGTTTCCTTCAATTGATACATGGCAATCCTTCCCTATGCATGAGAGGAATAATTTTGCAGTTGAAAGTATTTCCTCATACCAAGCAACCAAGTTTCGACATCTTCCTCCTTCTTATGTTCTCCATCGAACATGGGAGGCTTGATCTTGTTCATTTCCCCTTTCAATTCATCCATCCGAGATCTCCTGTGCTTTCTGGTAGGAGATGGGCTTGAACTATTGTGTGCTTCCCTACTGGAATTCTTTGGGGAGCGATGACGGTGTCTGCTAAACTTGTTTGGTTATAAACTGTTTAGTTTATAACCATGTTTCTGGTTTAGTTTTTCCTGTTTGGTTATAAATTGTAAGGCATGATTGTCGCTATACAAAATGAACTCCTTCGGAACTAAGTAGTGTCTCCATTTCTTCAGTGCCTATATGACTGCATAAAACTCTTTATCATACGTGGAATATTTCATCTTGGTCTCGTTCAAATTCTCACTGAAGTATGCAATCGATCTATTGTCTTGACTTAAGACTGCTCCAATCGTGAATCTTCTTGCGTCACATCTCACTTGAAATGTTTTACTGAAATCTAGCAGAACCATAACTGGTTGTCCAGTTATCTTCTCTTTCAACAACTTGAAACTTCTTTCTTCTTTCTCTGTCCAATGAAAATATTTATGTCTTTTCTTGACTGTGTCCATCATTGATGTACTAATCCCACTAAAATTTCTAATGAACTTTCAGTAAAACCTGGCTAGTCCATGGAAGCTTCTGACTTCAAAGATATTCCTTGGAGATGGTCATTCTTTGATTGCTTTTACTTTCTCTGGATCCATCTTCAACTCATTCCAAGAGATCACAAAGCCCAAATAAATGAGTTCTTTCTTCATGAAAGACGACTTCTTCAGATTTATCAACAACTTCTCTTGCTACAACCTCCTCATTACTAGAGTTAAATGTCTTAAATTTTCTTCCTCAGTCTTAATGAATATCAGTATATCATCAAGATACACAATTACAAACTTCCCAAATAAATATTTCAATACTTTGTTCATCAATCTCATAAAAGTACTTGGTGCATTCATCAAGCCAAATGGCATGACAATCCATTCATACAACCCCTCATTCATATTGGATGTTGTCTTCCATTCATCACCTTCTCTCATCTTAATATGATGATATCCGATTTTCAAATCAATTTTTGAAAAAAACTTTGCCCCACTCAAGAAATCCATCAAGTCATCCATCCTGGGTAAAGGAAATCTATACTTGATGGTGAATTCATTTATATCCCTCGAGTCTGTACACATCCTCCATCCACCATCCTTCTTCAGACTTAACACTATTGGCACAATGCATGGACTCAATCTTTCTCTAATCAATCCCTTGTTGATCAAATCCTGGACTTGCTTCTTGACCTCTTCATTATCCTGTGGCGTCAGTCTGTACGCTGCTTTGTTTTGTAAAATCGCTCCTGGTATAAGGTCAATATGATGGCTTATACTTCTAATGGGTGGCAAGAAACAAGGTAAATTGTCCACCACTATATCAGAGAAATTCTCCAGCAATTCCTGAATTTCCTCAGATAGATCATCCATCGAAGTACTAGTCAATATGACTCTAGGTTTTCTTACCGCAACAAACTGCATTTCTTCGTCTTTCTTGATTTCATCCATAATTTCCTTTCCACTCATGAGAAGTATAATATTTCTTGCTTCTGCTTTCGCCTTCTTGTCTTCAATTGGAAGCAACATATGCATCCTACCTTTCTTCTCCAAGGTATAGGTGTTCTTTCTTCTGTCATGAACAACATTTATGTCATATTTCCATGACCTCCCCAACAAAAGATGACAGACATCCATGGGAATAACATCGCATAAGATCTCATATCTATAACCCCCTATCTTAAACTCAACTAAACATTGTTTAGTGACCGTTACCTGATGTCCCCCTACATCAGCCTTTCAATCACCTGTACTTGCCATAGACATTCAACCATATGTGAGCAGTTGTAAGAAGAGAAGGCTTTCTGTTACCAACCTAGTAGGTTTTATCACCTATTTTATGACCCTGTAGGGGAATACATGGAGTTTCATTTCCTTAATGTATTGAAGCCTCCAAGATTTATCTTACCTTCATCATTGGAAGGTAATCTAAAGAATGTAATTAGTTTGTTGTCACAGTTTTGTTATCCCTTTCTGATCAGTGACAGAGTAAATAAGTTTTCAATTAGGAATTTATTTGAATGCCGCTAGTGGAAGTTTGTTTTCACGTAGCACATTGTAAAATTGGTTAGTTTAGGATTGTACATAAATAAGCTCCTTCTCAAGCATTTGTGTTTGTTTCCTTTTTTAAGTTGAGTAGTGTACATGTCAGCTTGTTGTCTTCAGCAAAATGTATTTGAGATTGAATCCACAACCCAACAGCTAAGGCACTGGCACTGCTCGTTCTTGGCATCTCACAGGGAGCATGCCATCCCCTCTAGAGCCAATGTTATCACATGAAGTTTTTTGGGGTCGCAGGTGACAACCATGAGCCAAGGAAGAAGGTGAGTGTAGTTTACAACAAGGGAGATCCCCAACGCAATTCAGTTTAGCAACATCTCTGAGTGAGGTTGGAGGAATTCCATAGTTGGCGGGCATATAAGTTTTAGTGGGGGTGCTAAAATAGTAGGTGCTCCCAGATCAATGGCCACCATTCATTTCAACACCACAAACTACATGGGTTTTAAAATCCAAAAGCGGGCCAAAATCCAAACGATGGTATTGCGGGGAAGCTACGTGGCAGAAGATGGTGCAATTTGAGCCCAAAAGTGGTGTGGGTCTAAACCTATTTTGACGACCCCAAAATCACATGCTCGTTCAATGCCGTATCCAAGGACAACACGTCGCTTCCCCCTAATAGTCAATTCACATCCTCACCTCAAGGAGGGTTCAGCCAATGAACAAGGACTAAATTTTGCGGCCCAAAATCACATGCTTATTCAACGACCAATCTGTGAGCAGCATGTGGCAACCTTCTCGGCGTCAAATCCTCATCCCGACCCCAATAAAAGATCAGTTAAATGAACAAGGACTAGTAGTTGAAACCTCAGCTCAGTCCATAAATATGAAGCATGAAAGCTATGTTCGAGGAGACAGAACTGTCAGCCCGAGGTACCATGATGAAAGGTTTCTTCTTGCAGGCCCATATTGATATGAGCTTGCGTCTGACAGGAGGAAACACACACAATATGATAGAAGGATGCATAGACGAAAATCCTTGGATGGGATGGCTAGATCACATTCGTAGGAGTTTTCCACTGATCTGAGTATAAATAGGTCAGTTAGGAATTTGTAAAGGGGGTTCAGAGGTTGGAGAGATGAGAGAGATTTAGGAGTACGATACTGTATTTTTTAATTTATAAGCTCGAGGGGCATGTATTTTAAAATATTATGTCATTGAATATTACTTTGAGTTGTTTTATCATAATTTCTTCTTAGTTTACATGTTGTTCTGTTTTTCTTGTCTGGAAGTAGCATCTTTGATCCATGGATCCTTGAGGCAGTAGAGGATCTATTTTCATCTTGCTCATCTTTCATCGTTTATAACTTAGACTCTTTTTGTTTTTCTTCTTGTCTGGATGTAGCATCTTTGATATATGGATTCCTGAGGCGGTAGAGGATCTGTTGTCATCTTTCCCATCTTTCATCGTTTATCACTCAGACGCTTGTTGTTTTTCTTCTTGTCTGGATGTAACATCTTTGATCTATGGATTCCTGAGGTGGTAGAGGATATGTTGTCATATTTCCCGTGTTTCATCGTTTATCACTTAAACACATTTTGTCTTCCTTCTCCTCATCACCACATAAATCCTTTGTCTGATAGGCAGTTTAAATGACTTCATTAAGAATGATACTTATGACTCCATATCCCAATGGTCCAGGACTAATATGCAACAACCTTTGTTATCTTTTCCTTTCTTTGTAGTCTTGTCCTGACTCCTAGCGTTAAACCCACTTGAAAGAAATTTAATGTTACTAGTATTACTCCCATTTGCAGTATGGGGGTGACTCTTGGAGCGATAACATTAATGGTGTTATTGCTGGGGACGGAAGCGAAGATATCTTTCCTAGGAGAACGACAACGAAGAGATCCAGTTTTAGATGGTGAATTGAAGTTGGACACATTGTTCTGACTCCTTATCTTTTACCATGGCGACTCCATTGTTCAGAATCTATTGGTGACTCCACTGGAAGGAGAAAAATCAAATGGCTATGGAGGCTATCTTGGCCAAGATTTTTTCCCAACTAAATTTCTCAGCCATAGCTGGTTATCCACATCCCGTGCCTTAAATTGATGAATGGCAAGATCTGCTGCTAAGATTTTATGATGCTGAGAATGACATCCCTCTTGAAAATGTTCTAGGGTTTCATGCTTTGATGCAGCAGCTTGAAATCCAACATGAAGACATACGTATGAAGTTTTTTATGTACTCTCTTCAAGGAGATGCTCGTATTTGGGATCACTCTCTTGATATTTCTAGCGTTTCTTCACTCAAAGAGTTTCATGTAGCTTTCAATATTTATTTTCAAGAGTTTTATTCCTCTGAGTTAATTTTTCATAGTTGTTTTGAGGAGTATAAAGACTAATTTTAGGATATAAATGATTCTTATGAAGGTTGTGAGAATGAAGAATATGCCTTGGATGAGGAATCAACTCTTTCTCTTCCATGTTCATTTGCATAAGATGAAAACTGTGTTTGTTGTCTCAGTAGGGAAAGTGAAGAAATTGAGTCTGTTTTGGAAGATGATATTCTTTGTAACCTTGTATCTAAAAATCCTAGATATGTGCAACCTATTTTTGACTCATATGATGATGATGAGAAATTGATTCCTGGATTGAATCTTGAAAGGCATCCTGTGTTTAGTAATGAAGAGTAGTCTTCTCATGTTGCGTAGGAGATACCTCTTGGCATGTCATTCGAGACTCCTCCTTTATTTGACCATTATGGAGATAGTGATGAAGATGCTGAGGTGTTTTTTGTCTTGGAAGAGAAAAGAATTAGCAACCAACCTTCGAATGAAAGTGAAATATTTTACCAAGAGTAGCATGATAGAGAGAAAGCACCATCCATTGATATACATGAGGAGATTTATTGCCATCATCTAGCAGATGTTATCAGAGAAGGAAGAAGTGAAGTGGATCAACAGCCTACATCAGCCTTTCACTCACCTGTGCTTGCCACAGACATTCAACCATATGTGAGAAGCTTTAAATAAGAGTAGGCTTTCTGTTACCAACCTAGTAGGTTTTATCACCTATTTTATGACCCTGTAGGGGAATACATGGAGTTGAATTTCCTTAATGTATTGAAGCCTCTAAGATTTATCTTACTTTCATCATTGGGAGGTAATATGAAGAATGTAATTAGTTTGTTGTCACAATTTTTTTATCGCTTGATGATCAGTGATAGAGTAAATAAGTTTTCAATTAGGAAGTTATTTGAATGGATCCAGTAGAAGTTTGTTTTCACCTAGCGCATTGTAAAATCAATTAGTTTAGGATTGTACATAAATAAGCTCCTTCTGGAGCATTTGTGTTTGTTTCCTTTTTTAAGTTGAGTAGTGTACATGTCATCCTATTGTCTTTAGAAAAATGTATTTGAGATCGACTCCACAACCCAACAACTAAGGAACTGAAACTACTCATTCTTGGTAGCTCATTGGGAGCATGCCATCCCTTATGGAGCCAATGTTATCACATGAAGTTGTTCAGGGTTGCAGGTGATAGCCATGAGCCTACGAAGCAGGTGACTGCAGTTTGCAACAATGGATATCCCTTGCATAGTTCATTTTGGCGCCATATCTGAGCGCAGTTGGAGGAATTCCATAGTTGGCGGGCAGATAAATTTTGGCGGGGGCACTAAAATAGTAGGCGTGCCCAGATTGCAGATAGCTGCTATATCAACGACCACCAATCATTTCGGTGCCACAAACTACATGGATGTTAAAATCCAAAAGTAGTCTGAAATCCAAACCATGGTATTGCGGGGAAGCTACGTGGCAGAAGATGGTGAATTTTGGGCCCAAAAGCAGTGTCGGTCCAAACCGGTTTTGACAGCCCTGAAATCACATGCACGTTTAGCGTTGTATCCAAGGATAGAACGTGGCCTCCCCCTAATAGTCAAGTCACATTCTAGTCTTGAGGAGAGTTCAACCAATGGAAAAGGACAGACTTGTGTTGCCCGAAATCACATGCTTATTCACTGCCCAATCCGTGAGCAACACATGGTGGCTTTCCATGCAACAAATCCTTGTCCAGATCCCAAGAACAAGGACCGGTAGCTGAAACCTTAGCTTAATCCATAAATAGGAAGCATGGAAGCTATGGTCAAGGAGACAAAAATGTCTGTCTGAGGTACCACGATGGATGGTTTCTTCTTGCTGTCCCATACTGATCTAAGCTTGTGTATGACAGGAGGAAACACACACAATCTGACAGAAGGATGTGCAGACAAAAAACCTTGGATGGGATGGCCATATCACATTCATAACAGTTGTTCAGTGATCTGAGTATAAATAGGTAAGTTAAGAATTTGTAAAGGGGTTTCAAAGGCTGGAGAGCCGAGAGAGATTTAGGAGCAGGGCACTGTATTTTTCAGTTTGTAAGCCTGAGGGGTATGAGTTGTAAAATACTATTTTATTGAAGATTCCTTTGAGTTGTTTTATCAGTCTGTCTTCTTAGTTTACATGTTGTTCTGTTTTTCTTATTTGGATGTAGCATCTTTGATCTATGGATTCTTGAGGCGATAGAGGATTTGTTGTCATAATTCCCATCTTTCATCATTTATCACTCAGACTCTTGTTGTTTTTCTTCTTTTTTGGATGTAGGACCTTTGATCTATGGATTCTTGAGGTGGTAGAGGATTTTTTGTCATCTTTCCCATCTTTCATTGTTTATCACTCAGACGCTTGTTGTTTTTCTTCTTGTCTAGATGTAGCATATTTGATCTATGGATTCCTGAGGCGGTAGAGTATCTACTGTCATCTTGCCCATGTTTCATCGCTTATCACTTAGACATATTATTCTTCATTCTTCTCATCACCACATAGATCCTTTGTCTGATAGGCAGTTTAAATGCCTTCATTAAGCACAATACTTATGACTCCATAGCCCAACAGTCTAGGACAGATCTACAACAACCGATGTTATCTTTCACTTTCTTTGCAATCTTGTCCTAACTCCCACCGTTAAACCCACTTGAAAAAAAATTAATATTACCAGGATTACTCCCATTTGCAATATGGGGGTGACTCTTGGAAAAATCACACCATCCTCAAGTGTTGTTCATGTTCTTCCTCTGATTTAGAATATAAAAGAATGTCATCTAAAAATACAATGACAAACTTATCTAAGTATTCTCTCAAAATATCATTCATTAAACAAATGAAGACAACTGGTGCATTTGATAATCCAAAGGGAACCATTGTGAACTCATAATGACCATACCTTCTTCTGAAAACAGTCTTGCTGATGTCTTCTTCTTTAATTCTTACTTGATTATAACCGGACCTAAGATCAATCTTGGAGAATATTTTTGCATCTTTCAATTGATCAAAGAGATCATCAATCCTTGGAAAATGATACTTATTATTCACAGTTACCTTGTTCAACTGCCTAAAGTCAATGCAAACTCTCAATATCCCATCATTTTTATTCACAAATAAAATTGGGGCACCCCAAGGTGACACACTTGGGCATATATACCCCTTCTTCAAGAGCTCTTCAAGATGCATTTGCAATTCCTTCAATTCTTGTGAAATCATTCTATATGGAGTCTTGGATACTAGAGGTGCTCCAAGCATCAAATCTATGGAGAAATCAATGTCTCTTTTAAGGGGTAATCTTGGTATTTCCTTAAACACATCTTCAAACTCTTTTAGGACTGCATAATCTTCAATATTTAACACCTTAACTTTAGGTGTCTCTTCCATATGTGCTGCAAATATTTGACACCCTTTTCTGTAACATTTATTGAGTTACAATGTTGAAATTTCTCTGATGGTTACTGCCTGGGGAATTCCTTTCACTTTCCTTAGGTTCCCTTCCTCATCCAAGAAATTAAATTCCTTTTTATGACATTCTAGGATAGCATGATGTTGATCCAACCAATCCATCCCAATTAGACAGTCATTGGAACCTAAAGGCAAGATGTTCAAATATGTCTTGGTGTTCTATCCATTCATGTCCATATGACATGCCTTAACCATCTCATTAACTCTTCTTTTGGATCTAGTAGCTAGCTACACCAGCCAAGATTTTGTTGATACTGAGAGGGGGGTGAATCAGTATCAAGTACAATTTAAAACCTTTTTCAACTTATACTTAAACCATTCAATTATATCCAATGAGAAATGAACAATAGTATAAGAGTTACACCAATACACCACAGAATCAGTATCAAGTACAATTTAAAACCTTTTTCAACTTCTATACTTAAACCATTCAATTATATCCAATGAGAAATGAACAATAGTATAAGAGTTACAATCAATACACCAATACACCATGCACAATATATGAGAAATAATCATTAGTTTTTGTCTGTTGGAAGTAATGACTTCCAAAGCAGAAGCTACAGCTTCCAAATGTAAAGGGAGGGATAAACCTCCAAGAGGAAGATACAATACTCCAACATAAGAGAGATCTGAACTCTATCCTTGCCCCTTCCTTCCCTTCCACCCAAGCATATATATGAGAGATACTAAAACTTTATTCAATTCTGGTCTGTTCAGAACACCTGACTTGTGTTGCATGCCCTATGCCTGCTAATATTTCTAACATCTGATTCTGAACTCCTGCACACAAGAAAATAAATTGTGTACTATTTCCAATGGAAGTGGTCCCACTGCATTTGAGTCTGTATGAAAAAGCTGAAGGATGTTTTTACCTGAACACCTGTTTTTTGATTCAGTTTCAGACTGGTCACAAACCCTATTCCTACTTGGAGTATATCTCCATAATTATAGAAGTGAATCAAGAGTTGAACTTTTTACTAGAGGTACCTTTGATATGTCTTCTCACTACCATAGCGATTTCACCATCTGAATCGTTCTATAAAAGCATATGGCGAAAATGGTATGACCTGAAAATAACATACCTTAGAACACATCTCCCAAAGACTTATCCCTCCTCCCTTGAAATCCGGCCTCTTTTACCTCTTCTTCTCTCCTAAATTGACTTCTATCAAAAATGAATGTATAATGATGTTTATTTTATACCATTTATGTCACTTCCTTTTAAATTTAGGTCTGACCTGACACTTTCTCTTATTTTGTAATTCTTTTCTTTAATTGTCTCTGCTGGCCTACATGTACAATTCACTTTGTCATCTTCTAAAAATTCATTTCTCCTCAAACTTGACGATCCATGTGACATGTCACATACCATCGAAAAACACATGATGTATATTATCCATCCATGGGTAAGTTGTAATCTTCATTTCTACTTTCCTTCATGTCCAAATAACTTCATCAATCTTCTCTGTTCCAAAACTCCATGACTAGGGTTGACATCAATGACAACAACCAATCTTCCAACAATCTCCCTTTGTCATTGATGGCAACACCTCATGTCTCCCCTATCATCATGATCCTAATTTCTCCTCCATCAATGGCAAAGGGTATGGCTTCTCCCCTTGAGTTTAATGGAGAAAGGTAACTCTCTTTGCAATGCCTTCCCCTAAACATGTGGTGGCACTGAATAATACTTCGTCCTTATTTTGGTCTTTGGGACGCTTTCTTCCTTAGAATCCTTTGTGTAGCTGGCTCTCTCTCTCTCTTCAGTGTCTAGGATGTATACATTGTTCGGTCTCTTGTTGCAAATAAACCTTCGAAGTTATTTCTTCTCTCTCCTGATTTTACATTTTCGAATCAAACGTAAGAGTGTATAATTGATCACACATTTTACTAACACTCAGTAGTTTATGATTCAAGTATTCAACCAGTAGGACATTCTTTGCTTTACATTTTTCTTCCAAGCTCTACTACACCTTCTCCAAGTATTTTAAGGCATGAGCTTCATCTCCCAAAATGCAACATTGCTGTACTCTTTCTCTCTCTGCTTCGATGAATTTGTCTTGATCCCAAATCAAGTGTGAAGAACATCCACAGTCTATGTACCCATCTATATCTCTTCTTTACTTTTCTTTCACTATGGGTCAATGCACCACAATCTTCATTGTTTGGAATCCCTTTTCTTCTCCATACTTTGGTTGGTATAGGCACATCTTCATTAATATATCTACAATCTGTGGTTGTGACCAAGATAACTGTATTTGTAGCATACAATATTCTTGTCCATCAACAGGTAAAATGAATTATAATTCCTCTCATGACAAATCCACAACAATTATTTTCCAGTATATCTCTTTGTTTACACCATTCATGTTCTTGTGTATTTGTTCCCATTGATTCCCCGTAATTCATTGCCTTATGTCCAAATTTTGCAAGTATAACAACACTCAAGAAAGAAATTTTGATACCTTGAGTAAGTGGCTTCCTTTGTGATGTAGTCCATCCTGGTTCATGATCTATTCTCCTTTTCCTCAGAAGTTCTCTTGCACCGACACAGCTTTGATTCCTCAAGGTAAGAGGTCTTCTGGATATTCATCTCTTGTAATCATTCCTTCTTCCTGGTATCACGGTCCAATTTCTACTAACCTGTCTGTAGCCTTTCTCTTCAACATTCTGCTTGTTGGTATTTGCATCTTCTTTGTATGAAGTTTCACCCTGCATCCAAGATGTGTTAAATCTTTTAAATTTGAGAGTTTCTTGCTTTCCTTCCTCAATGAGACAACTTCTTTGTATGAAGTTTCTCGCAATCTTCTTCTTCTTTCTTTTATCGCTTTGGACCTTCTTTTACTTCTGCTATTCTTCTTGCTTCTTCATAGAGTTTCAAGGAAATGGTTTCTTTTCTCTCATTTTTCTCAAAGTCTCTAATTGTTTCTTTGCTTACAACCTGCCTTTTCACAACCAACCACCCACTTCTTGTTAGTTTTCTTTGCGTTTTTTTTGAGCTTGTTATTTTCAACTTCAACATGCTTCAATTTTTAAGATTCCCATCTTCTTATTCACTTTTCTTCTTCACTGTCACTTCTTTCAATTCTTGGATGAGGGCATCTAAATTCAACATGACCTACTCCTCTACAATTGAAGCAAAAGAACTAAACTCTATTTTCTTCTTTTAAACTTGAGATGTTGTAATCTCTTCTCTTCTAACTTCTTTCTTCTTCCAATTTCTTCCCTTTGCATAAAGTTCTTGTGGAAGGTCCCAAAGGTCGTTTTATGATGCACATGATCCCACCTTTGGATTTCACTGAATCTGTCAAAACATCTAGGATGGTATCTATTACTTTGTTGTTCTTTTGCTTCCCTTTCCTCGAAATGTGACTCTTTGGTTTCTTCAAGCATTATATCCCAAGTAACCGAGATCCCAAACATCTGCCCCAAGAGCTTCTAAGTAAGTTTCCATTCTATTTTTCCAAGATTCAAATTGCTCCTGTATCAAATGTAGGAATCATTTGGAATGTTTCCTTCCATTTCCTCATAGGATCTTCCTTCCAAAGTAAGGTTAAACTGTGACCAAGGTAAATCATTCCTATACTACAATTCTGATAATTTCAGAGGTGAATCAGTATCAAGTACAATTTTAAAACCTTTTTCAACTTATACTTAAATCCATTCAATTATATCCAATGAGAAATGAACAATAGTATAAGAGTTACAATTCACTACAATCTGCCAACACACCATGCACACATATATGAGAAATAATCAATAGTTTTTGGTTCAAGGAAGTAATGACTTCCAAAAGGTAGCTACAGCTTCAAAATGCAAGGGAGTGGGATAAACCTCCAAGAGGAAGATACACACCTCCAATATCAAGATATATTAGAACTCTCCATCCTTGCCTTCCTTCCCCCCAAGCATATATGAGAGATAATAAACCTTTTATTCAATTCTGGTCTGTCTTGAACACCTGACTTGTACAGCATGCCCTCAAGTGCCCAATATTTAACATCTGATTCTCTGAAACTCTCACACACAAGAAACTAAAGACTGTACTATTTCCCAGTCTTGGAAGTGGTCCCACTGCATTTGAGTCTATATAGAAAAGTTATGACTGTTTTACCTGAACACCTTGTTTTTGACTAGTTTCAGGACTGGTCACAAACCCTATATTCCACGTGGAGTATATCTCCATAATTATAGAAGTGAATCAAGAGCTGAACTTTTTACCAGAGGAAAACTTGATATGTCGTCTCACTACCATAGCGATTCTACCATCTGAACTGTTCTATAAAAAAGCATGGCAAAATGGTAAGATGACCTGAAAATAACATACCTTTAGAAATACATCTCCAAAAGACTTCATCCCCCCTTAAACTACTTTCACCTTCTTATTTCCTCTGAATTTAGACTTATATCAAATGAATGTATAATGATGTTTATTTATACCATTTATGTCACTCTTTTTAACATTAGGCTGACCTGACACTTTCTTTATTTTGTAATTCCTTTCTTTAATTGTCTCTCGTGGCCTACATGTACAATTCACTTTGTCATCTTCAAAAATTCATTTCTCCTCAACCATGAGGATCCACGTGACGTGCCACATACCACTGGAAAGAGAATGATGTATACTATCCATCCATGGGTGTTGTATCTTCATTTTCATTTTTCTTCATGTCCAAATAACTTCATCAATCTTCTGTTCCAAAACCCATGACTAGGGTTGACATCAATGACAACAACCAATCTTCCAACAGATTTTCCATGCTTGCTTCTTGGAAAATGAAAAATTTCCACCATATTAGGATATATATAACTATGACTAGCTCCTGAATCAATTAAAATAGCAGTGGTTTGGTTGTTTATCATACCTTCCACTTTAATCATATGTGACTAATACTCTTCTTGCTTATTGTCCAGGGCTGCATATATCCTTGGTACATTTCTTCCCATGTCCTCCACTATTTCAACTTGCTATACATTGTGAATAGTCCTCACTTTTTCACCTCTGTGAGGAAAATCTCTGAACATATGATCTCCTTTACAACCCCAACATTGAATAGGTGGCTACCTTGGCCTTTGACACCTTATCTCAATCGTTTTGGGTTATTTAGAAGTTGGCTGTCCCTGAGGATTATTTCTAAAGAATGGTGGCTTAGTTCCCTTCTTCCTCTGATCCATCTTGAATTTATTTTTGTCTTCCCAAGATTTTTGGAAATTTGGCCTTGCTTTTTGTTGATCATATAGGAATTTAGATCACCTTATGGTCTCCTAGAATGTTTTGGGATCATCATATTGTATTTTGTCATTAATGAATGATGGAAATCCACTCAAATAACTCTGAATCTTAACTGTCTCATCCTTTATGAAAGAAACATACTTCAACAGTTCTAAAAACCTTCTTTCATATTCATCTATGGTCATACTCCCAAGCTTGATTTAAAACAAATCTTTCATTTTCTTGTCATATTATCTCTTAGTCAAGTATTTATTTTCAAAATACTTCTTGAATTCCCTCCAAGTAACACTTTTCTCTTTAATGTGATGCACCTGCACAAGTTGATCCCACCACATGGATTCCTTTCCATTGAGTTGATAGATGGAAATTATTCCTTCTACATGAGATGAATAATCATGCAATTGAAAATAATTTCTCATTCCCAACAACCATGTATCTGCATATTCATCCTTCTTATGCCCACCATCAAATGTAGGAGGTTTGATTTTGTTCATTTATCCTCGTAGCTCATCCACCCTAGACCTCTTATGCTTCCTGACAGGGGATGGAATTGAGTTGTTGTGTACCCTCTTATTAAAATGCCTCAGGGATTGATGGTGATGTTTTTTAACACTTCTTGTTCTTGTTTTCTCATCAGGAGACCTGTGACTTCTTGATTTGCTTGAGCCACTCTCCTTATACAATTCATTTTCTATTCTGTTCAAGATCTGCATTAACTTCATGTTGAAGTCCTCTTGATGATCCTTGGTTCTCATAAGCCTTTCATTATCATATTTATGGCTTTGGAAATCCTTCTACAAATTTTTAATGGTCTCTACCATATTCATGTTTTCATCCCTTCCTTCTCCATGTCCATTGGAGTTTGTTCCTTCAATGTCCAAATGAACATCCATCCCTCTGATCTCATCTTCCTAGCTGTAAGTCCCCTATGCATCTTCCATTCCTCTAGACTCTGTGTTGATCCTGATCCAATCTAGTTGTTGTTAACTCTGCAAAATGTGTAGCCAACAAAAATTTGTTAGGTTAACTGACTCAACAATTTCATGAAAATTATGAACCATTCTGGTTCAATAATATATTGGAATTGTTTCTTCTGATTTTATTAAAAAATGAATGCCTAGGTCAGTTTTCTAGGTGAATATTTATATTCTACTATCCAACACCTTTCCAACACCTTCTCCCATGCTCAATTCTGAGTCTTGACCAGAAATTTATGGTTATTTGAAAATTGCCCATTAATTTTCCTGTTCACATGTCAACTTGGCACAACTCTACGCTGTAATTATGCATTTTTGCACCTACTCCATTGAATTTTTCATAGGATATCAATCGGTTTTCTTCATATACATATTTTGGACAGTCTGTCCAAGTTTCACCTCTTTTTGGGTTCTAGGCTGCTAGTTACAACCTGTTAAAGCTCTAGGCCAATTCATGTTTTTGGTCTGGAATGCTTCATGTACCTTATTTTCCATATTAAACATTTTTAACATGCCCAACAGTTTAATTCAACTCTAGGAATGTCTTCTATGGTTCAATATATTTCCATTGACTTCTCCTTCACCTCAATTTGATTCCGGAGCAGAAAGTTATGGCTCTTCGAAGTTAGTTGATCCTTAAAATTTACCCTCCACTGTTTGTCTTGTAACGTTCTCATAAAAGCTCTGTTTGACGAACGATTTACACCATTAGAAATATCTCTTTGATTTCTTTCATTTGAGTTGTAGAGACACAATGTACCTTGGTACACTCTATTCTCATGGTTTTTTAGTAGCTAAAAACGTTGTTAAGTGCCTCAAAAACGTGCTGCAAAAAGATGATGTTCAAAGAATATAAAATGTCATGGAGATTTGTTGGTTTTCTGTTATTGTTCACCATCCAAATGACTTCATGCACACAAATTTCAACATGTACACCCATATTTAGCATACACAAAAACACCACAATGTAATTCATGCACCGTGCACCTATAACCACTTCGCATCACTTCTTTGTCGCTCCAATAACTGGTGCACACTACGTTTGTGTCACGCGCCAATATCCACTACGAACAATTTTGGTTCTTGTACTAATACCTGTTGCACACCATTTTTGTATCACACGCTAATATTCCATGTGAATTTCACTCTACGTGTTGCACCATGCCAAATTTTAGTACGCCCCCACCCCGCACCAATACTTTGCGCACACCATTAACTAAACTGTCGCGTGACAACATATACCCACATTTTGCAAGCACCAACAAAATTCATCTGCGCTCTACCAATACTGTGCACACCACGCGTGCCATTATTATGCGTGTGCACACTGTGCATGCAAATATTTTTCTGCGCGACGCAAAATTTTAGCGTGTGCACCCGCACTCCAACATTTTTCCACGCAGCTCCATATTTTAGCGCATGCACCTGCACACTAATATTTTTCTGTGCATTGCTAAATTTTAGCGCGTGCACCCACACGCCAATATTTTTCCATGTAGCGAAAAATTTTAGCGCACTCACCCACACGCCAATATTTTTCCGTAAAGCGCCAAATTTTAGCGCACGCCCGAATGCCAATATTTTTCCACGCGGTGCCAAATTTTAGCACGCGCACTAGCATGCCAATATTTTTCCGTGAAGCACCAAATTTTAGCGTGCACGCCCCCACACCAATATTTTTCTGTGCAGCGCCAAATTTTAGTGTGTGCACCAACACGCCAATATTTTTCCACATATGACAAGCTTTTCACTGCACATCATGCATTTTTAGCGCCCACCTACGCACATTCATTTTTATGCGCATCAATTCCTCGTGAATTCCACTACAGAAATTGAGGTTTTTTCCTAAATTTTTCCCCATTTTTACCGTAGACATTCTGCAACTATGAAATTTTTTCAATTTCACCCCGATAACACCAATTCAACCTCTGCAATAACAAATCGATGTGGGTTGACATTTCTGGAACAAATGTTTCCCAAACTCAATTTACAAATTGATAATTTTAATCAACTAATCTCACTCCATCTGTCATGGTTTCACTATAACTTCAAATTCGATCAATTCTAGGTCTAAATTTGCTAGAACCGATATTAAATCAAGAATATCTTATCACTTGGCAAAATTTCTCAATTTTCCCATGAATTTAACAACATAAATTGGGGCTTTTCCCCAATTCCACACAACTGCTTCTAATTTTTACCATGGATTCTCTTTAACTTGAAATTTGGCCACTTCAAAATCAATCCTCTGTGAAATTTCGCATCAACTCAACTTGATCGTCCCATCCAGGATCAGTGTTGAAAACTGAAGCTTTGATACCATATTGTAACATCCCCAACCACCCAAGTCGGGCCATGCTACTCTAGAAAATGATTTTATTTTCTGACACCACATTGTAACATCCCCACAATCCAACAGGGCTATGCCACATAAAAATTTTGAGCTGTAATGCAATTAAAACCACATACACACAGAGACTCTTGCAGAACTTTATATATAAAACTTAAATAGATAAATACATACTGTAAATGCACAGATTCATATGGAAATGACAGTAAGCATATACATGCAACATAGACATGAAATGCCCATAAATATAACACATAAATAATAATGCAACATATAAATTAACACACAATTGACACTTATCTTGGTAAGAATATCACTAACTGGATGTAGACCTTTCACGAACCTCCCATCCTTAGACTACATTGCTCATCACTCTCAGCAATGGGTCACCCCCAAGATGGGTCACCCCCAAGATGGGACTAAACTCCACCCGGGTAAACGGATTCCTACCCAAGATGATGTATCATAGACAAAAGGAAAGACTTCATCACAGGTGCCAACTCAAACTAACAGCCTACAGTCCCTCATTCCCCACATGCCTGTCCCACCCCAAGAAGTGTGCCTCTTCTCTACTCAATAGTCCCTCGACTACCCCACTTCCTTTCTGGGCTTCAACAACAAGCCAGACAGGAAGTCTCAGAGCCTTGTAGTTGTAGTTTAGCACCTTCAGAAATCAATTCCCAACAATTCTCTCACCTTGAGAGATTGCTCACAGGCCTGACAACCCACCTCTTCAATATCCCACGGGCTTGACAACCCGCTTCTTCAGTCCATCTCCCAAGCTAACCAGGTACAAAAACATGTATGGGTATGGATACAAGTTTAGGTACAGTGACATGAAGGTACGAAGGACAACTGACTGAGTGAGTGAATGATCATGGAATGATTGAATGGATGACTAAGTGATGGGAAAATGAACTAATTCCAAACTATATGTATGCATGTTCCCAACTTGACACCTTTCATGTTGAGAGCTACTTTGGGCCACTTTTCCCCATCCTTAGAACTTAGGATAAAATAATTTTCCATACTTTATGATTTAAGGAATATTAATATAATATTCCTTTTTGGCTTAATATCCCTAGCTTAGCGTTTTGTCTTAACTTTTAGCCCCCCCTCTTTCCCTAACTAGTGGATTTTAGTCCCCCATACTCTTTTATCGTGGTTGGTTTGTGCGCAACGATTTATTTTATATTAATGATAAGACATATACAAAAATAGGCTCACTGGCCTTTATCATCTAGGCTCTTTGGCCTATACAAAACATAAGCCTCCTAGCTTATAATAACTGACTCACTAGCCTATAAAACATAACATATACACAAAGGCTCACTGGACTCAAAATCCCGCGTACTTAAGTTGTTGCGTGGGGTATCTTGGAATGTGCACACTTCATCATTTTAGTGCGCAGTATATGCATGCACTATGCCATAAAAGGTGCATACAAAAATTATATCAAACAAATCACCATCTTAATTAAATTTGCATTTTACACTTAAAATTGGGTTTAACCTAGGGGTATTACAATAGGTGTGAGAGGGGTGTTGTAGGACCCTAGAGGAACTCAAGATATGGAACCAAGGTTTATTGTTGATGTAGGCAGAGTAGATTAGCCATTTTTTTATCGCAGGGGACTCCAAAAATACTATTAGATACCTTGCCATAGGGTCTATTCCAAAGATGCTAAGATAAAGAGAATTATTGAAAGAATACGTCTTCTCCTAGTCAATACCACACCCAAATTCTTTCACGTCCTAAGAGAAAATAATCAAGAAGCAGATAAAATGGCAAACAATGCAATTGGTATGGCTCCTGGTTCTTTGAGGTTCCAAGGAAGGAAAAAATTTGTAGCCTCCCCCCAATGGCATAAATATTGAAAAGGTTTGGGGGATATAGGGTCCACTTAGATGTTATCAAGGGAAGTACACATCAACATGACATGCAATCCTAGGCTCCGGGTTTAAGAACTCGAGGGATTTTGAGAAGATGCCTCATCCAGTTCTCTCTCTTGGGGATGGTCTGGTGGCGTTCTCTGATAATCATGCTTCTGGCTGTGAATTGGACCCTTCTCTATGGTTATTGTACTTCGACCTTTATGAATTTATCAAAAGAAGTATGATGGGAGCATGCTCCACCCCCTCCGATGAGTATTTTGCTGACGAACACAGAGGAGGTATGAAAGAAAGATCTGATGTAACACTTGGAAGCACAGGTCATAGAGGATACATTTGGACTCTTGGAGCGTTGTAAATTATATACGATCGTGAAAACATGCATGATTTATTTTCAATTTCAATATCATAATGGGGTTCAAGTTATTTATCTCATATCCAAGGTGCAAAAATCACCCATTTGTCTCAAAATCAAAATTCTCAGAGGTGAATTCTCAGGAGATTAGTTCTTGGCTGGTTGAATTCATTTGGTGGAAAGCCCCAGGGCGTCTTATTCACTCGATCTCATATGTGGTTGAATCCTTCTCCTCTGCGAATCCATTGGTGCATTAGGTCTCTTATATGTCTTGCCTCTCAATCTTCTGTTTTAATTGGTTCTAGGCCTATTCTTTTCATTCAGACAAGATTTTTAGCAAAAACCTGTAGTGGATTATGTGGGAAGAAATTAAGCTCTATATTTCTCTTGAAATTCTGGTTGTTCGGGGGTTGGAATTCAGTGTTGGAAAGCCCAGTTAGTAATCTCTTGGTGGAAGTCTCATTAACTACTGAAAATGACTCTGACACCTCGATTATAATCATGGCCAAAGGAAAAGCGGATATGCAGATCCAAGCAGAGGAGGTGGAGGTGTCTGTGGAAGATAATTTTACCTCCACCCAAAGTCTTTCTATTAAGGTCAACTCTCACGGCTTGACCATTTTGTTCACTCTTGACACCCTGGCTCAACATCGAATGTTAATTGGCCAACTCCACGATGAAGTGGACTTCCTTCGCAGTTAGGGAGAATCAATGCAAAGACAATTGGATTGGAGGATTACTCCTTTAGAAGCGTTAGTGACTGAGCAGAAGAAGACGAATAAGATCATGATCTAGGTGTAGGAGACAATATTGCAATTCCCGATGATGATGTCGATGAAAATATGCTCGAAAATGACATTGATGACGATGATGATATCATCAATCCTTTCAACATTGTTTCAGAACAAGATGATAATAAAGATGTCGAGCTCGATGAAGAAGATCAAGATAGAGAATAGGGATGATTACACAGACATTGAGGTTGGATTAGGTATGTGACTATATAATATTTTAATTTGTATGCATTATTCTCTTAAAATAATTTACTTTTAATGTACTGGGTTAATTACATGTTTTTAAGTTTTATGTGACGTTTTTATATCCTAGGTTACATTTTGTTTAATTATTATTTGAAACCCGAAAATAGTTGGCTATATAGTAAAGTACGTGGTAGACTAAAAATATCATTTAGAAACACATAATTTCATGTACCTTCATTAATTTTGGTTTTTGTAGTTTCTATGCATGAATCTTAATAGGACATTTCTTTTGATTATTTTATATTTTATAGATTAGGTTTTGGGGATCAATTGAGAGTGATGTGAGGGGGAGAGGAGGGGACATGTGAGATTCCACCTTCACATGGTTGGCCTTGTTCAGTAGAGGATAAATTATTCTTTAAACCAAGAGAAGCTCTTTCATTTTTATACCATCATGATCGTATAAGATTTCATAAATATTGTTACCTATTTGAATCTTCTTAGAATTGTGATTCGTTACATAGTCATTGAAAAAACACAGAATACTTATGTATGCACTGAAATTTGTCATGGATAGACTATTGACATGCCTTAATGATATGGGAGGGTTTATGGACTCAAATTTGAGTGACACACCCACTTTCTTCCATCATCAATTCATCATGGAAACCATAAACCCTATTTTTCATATGTTCTAGTAGATATGTTGATGATTCCATGTTTCATATCTGTATTTGACTGAAGGTCCAATAAGTGTACTAAAAATTATCAAATTGATATTTCAAGTTGATAAACCAAATATGAAATGAATCCAAGCATCATTTGATATCGTTGCAAGAGAGACGAATGTAAATAATCTTGCGATGAATTTCCTATACTATCGACAAAAAACGTTTGTCGATAATTTTATGCCATTAGTATGTAATTTTTTACAAAAATAATGGATCTTTGGGACTACACCATGGTCAAGGAAAGAGGAATAAGGAACGGTGAAGGAGGAACGAAAATTGCACGAGGACTAGACACTGACAACATGGACCTACGAATAGGGCCAATGTTGAAATTTTTTCAAACAGTTTTTGGAAGCATTGAAATTTATCATGGATAGACTATTGACTTTCCCTAATGATATGGGAGGGTTTATGGAATCAAATTTGAGTGACACACCCACTTTCTTCCATCATCAATTCATCATGGAAACCGTAAACCCTATTTTTCATATGTTCTAGTAGATATGTTAATGACTCCAAGTTTCATATTTGTATTTGAATGAAGGTCCAACAAGTGTACTGCAAAGTATCAAATTGATATTTCAAGTTGATAAACCAAATATGAAATGAATCCAAGAATCATTTGATATCGTCACAAGAGAGATGAATGTAAATAATCTTTTGATGAATTTGCTATACTATCAACGAAAAACGTTCGTCGATAATTTCATGCCATCAGTATGTAATTTTTTACAGAAATAATGTATCTTGGGGACTACACCATGGTCAAGGAAAGAGGAACAAGGAACAATGAAGGAGGAATGAAAATTGCACGAGGACTAGACACCGGCAACATGAACCTGCGAATGGGGCCAAGGTTGAAATTTTTTCAAATAGTTTCTGGAAGCACTGAATTTTGTCATGGATAGACTATTGACATGCCTTAATGATATGGGAGAGTTTCTAGACTCAAATTTGAGTGACACACCCACTTTCTTCCATCATCAATTCATCATGGAAACCATAAACCCTATTTTTCATATGTTCTAGTAGATATGTTAATGATTCCAAGTTTCATATTTTTATTTGATTGAAGGTCCAGCTAGTGTACTGAAAAGTATGAAATTGAGATTTCAAGTTGATAAAAAAAATATGAAATGAATCCAAACATCATTTGATATCGTCGCAAGAGAGATGAATGTAAATAATCTTATGACGAATTTGCTATACTATCGACGAAAAAAGTTCGTCAATAATTTTATGCCATTAGTATGTAATTTTTTACAAAAATAATGGATCTTGGGGAATACACCATGGTCAAGGAAAGAGGAATGAGGAATGATGAAGGAGGAACGAAAATTGCATGAGCACTAGACACCGGCAACATGGACCTGTGAATGGGGCCAACGTTGAAATTTTTTCAAACAGTTTCTGGAAGCACTAAAATTTGTCATGAATAGACTATTGGCATTCCTTAATGATATGGGAGGGTTTCTGGACTCAAATTTGAGTGACACACCCACTTTATTCCATCATCAATTCATCATGGGAACCATAAACCCTATTTTTCATATGTTCTAGTAGATATGTTAATGATTCCAAGTTTCATATTTGTATTTGACTGAAGGTCTAGCAAGTTTATTGCAAAATATCAAATTGTGATTTCAATTTGATAAACCAAATATGAAATGAATCCAAGCATCATTTGATATCATCAGTGCAAGAGAGACGAATGTAAATAATCTTGCGACGAATTTGCTATACTATAAACGAAAAAAGTTCGTCGATAATTTTATGCCATTAGTGTGTAATTTTTTACAAAAATAATGGATCCTGGGGACTACACCATGGTCAAGGAAAGAGGAATGAGGAACGATGAAGGAGGAACGAAAATTGCACGAGGACTAGACATCGGTAACATGGACCTACGAATGGGGCCAACATTGATTTTTTTTCAAACAGTTTCTGGAAGCACTGAAATTTTTCATGGATAGACTATTGACATGCCTTAACTATATGGGAGGGTTTCTAAACTCAAATTTGAGTGACACACCCACTTTCTTCCATCATCAATTCATCATGGAAACCATAAACCCTTTTTTTCATATGTTCTAGTAGATATGTTAATGATTCCATGTTTCATATTTGTATTTGAATGAAGGTCTAGCAAGTGTACTGCAAAGTATCAAATTGAGAATTCAATTTGATAAACCAAATATGAAATTAATCCAAGCATCATTTGATATCGTCGCAAGAGAGAAGAATGTAAATAATCTTTCGACGAATTTGCTACACTATCGACGAAAAAAGTTCGTCGATAATTTTATGCCATTAGTATGTAATTTTTTACAAAAATAATGGATCTTGGGGACTACACCATGGTCAAGGAAAGAGGAAGGAGGAACGATGAAAGAGGAACTAAAATTGCACGAGGACTAGACACTGACAACATGGACCTACGAATGGGGCCAACGTTGAAATTTTTTCGAACAGTTTCTGGAAGCACTGAATTTTGTTATGGATAGACTATTGACATGTATTAACGATATGGGAGGGTTTCTGGACACAAACTTGAGCGACACACCCACTTTCTTCCATCATCAATTCATCATGGAAACCATAAACCCTATTTTTCATATGTTCTAGTAGATATGTTAATGATTCCAAGTTTCATATTTGTATTTGACTGAAGGTCCAGCTAGTGTAATCCAAAGTATCAAATTGATATTTAAAGTTGATAAACCAAATATGAAATGAATCCAAGCTTCATTTGATATTGTCGCAAGAGAGACAAATGTAAATAATCTTGTGACGAATTTGCGATACTATCGACGAAAAAAGTTCGTCGATAATTTTATGCCATTAGTATGTAATTTTTTACAAAAATAACGGATCTTGGGGACTAAACCACGGTGAATGAAATAGGAACAAGGAACGATGAAGGAGGAACGAAAATTGCACGAGGACTAGACACCGGCAACATGGACCTGCAAATGGGGCCAACGTTGAAATTTTTTCAAACAGTTTCTGGAAGCACTAAAATTTTTCATGGATAGACTATTGGCATGCCTTAACGATATGGGAGGGTTTCTGGACTCAAATCTGAGTGACACACCCACTTTCTTCCATCATCAATTCATCATGAAAACCATAAACCCTATTTTTCATATGTTCTAGTAGATATGTTAATGATTCCAAGTTTCATATTTGTATTTGAATGAAGTTCCAACAATTGTACTGCAAAGTATAAAATTGAGATTTCAAGTTGATAAACCAAATATGAAATGAATCCAAGCATCATTTGATATCGTCGGTGCAAGAGAGACGAATGTAAATAATCTTGCAACAAATTTGCTATACTATCAATGAAAAACATTCGTCGATAATTTTATGCCATTAGTATGTAATTTTTTACAAAAATAATGGATCTTGGGGACTACACCATGGTCAAGGAAAGAGGAATGAGGAACGATGAAGGAGGAACTAAAATTGCACAAGGAATAGACACCGAAAACATGGACCTGCGAATGGGGCCAAAGTTGAAATTTTTTCAAAGACTTTCTAGAAGCACTGAAATTTGTCATGGATAGACTATTGACATGCCTTAACAATATGGGAGGGTTTCTGGACTCAAATTTGAGTGACACACCCACTTTCTTCCATCATCAATTCATCATGGAAACCATAAACCCTACTTTTCATATGTTCTATTAGATATGTTAAGGATTCCACATTTCATATTTATATTTGACTGAAGGTCAATCTAGTATACTGCAAAGTATCAAATTGATATTTCAAGTTGATAAACCAAATATGAAATGAATGAAAACATCATTTGATATCATCGGTGCAAGAGAGACGAATGTAAATAATCTTGCGACGAATTTGCTATACTATCGACGAAAAATGTTCGTCAATAATTTGATGCCATTAGTATGTAATTTTTTACAAAAATAATGGATCTTTGGAACTACACCATGGTCAAGGAAAGAGGAACTAGGAACTATGAAGGAGGAATGAAAATTGCACAAGGACTAGACACCGACAACATGGACCTATGAATGGGGCCAACGTTGAAATTTTTTCAAACAGTTTCTGGAAGTACTGAAATTTGTCATGGATAGACTGTTGGCATGCCTTAATGACATGGGAGGTATTCTGGACTCAAATTTGAGTGACACACCCACTTTCTTCCATTATCAATTCATCATGGAAACCATAAACCCTATTTTTCATATGTTCTAGTAGATATGTTAATGATTCCAAGTCTCATATTCATATTTGACTGAAGGTCCAACTAGTGCACTGCAAAGTATCAAATTGAGATTTCAAGTTGATAAACCAAATATGAAATAAATCCAAGCATCATTTGATATCGTCGGCACATGAGAGATGAATGTAAATAATCTTGCGATGAATTTTCTATACTATCGACGAAAAAAGTTCATCGATAAGTTCACTGCTCACTATGTGGGGTCAGTGCATGCCATTTGTGGTGGGTAAATTGGAAGTTCCATGACATTTCGATAGAGTTCCAACAAATATTCTACATATGGAAACGATCACATTTGACAATGAGATGTCTGTTATGAACGTTGTTGCAAACATGGACAATCTCAAATATTATGTGGTCGGGACATCATACATCCTTGAGTCTTGAAACCCTCCCATACTGTCAAGGCATGTATCTAGTCTAACCATGTCGAATTTTGACGCATACATGCACAGTTTGAAGAAACTTCAATGTTGGCCTCATTCACTGCTCACTATGAGGGGTCGGTGCAAGATGACATTTGTGATGGGTTTATTGGATGTGCCACGAAATTTCAAGAGAGTTCTGAAAAAAATTCTATAGATGGAAATGAAGAATGATGACAATGAGACATTCATTATGTTAGTATCCTATAACGATAGGAGATCTGATGATTCAGATATGATTGTTGGGTATCATGATGAAGTTCCTGGCTTGCTGGCCTTGTTGTCTCTTGAAATAAATTTTCCCAAGTTATGGTCATTAGGTAATAAGATGGATCACTAGATTAAATATTTTTTGTGTTAAATGTCTTTAATATGAGCTTTAGACTTACCTTTTCAAAAAGTGATGAGTCTATACTTTTATTATAAAAACTCTAAAATTTCACTTTCGACAGCTAAGGGCGATTTTTTCAAAGTATTCTAAGCTGCCGAAAGCTATCACTTTCGGTAGCTAATACGGTATGTGAGAGGCATTTTAAGTTATTGAAAGCACAAAGATGGTTAATGGTCAGACTGTCCCATCGGAATCTCAAACCGCCATCAGTACATAGCATCATCTCAAGTGCTGCCGAAATTAACTGAAATCCTATCATAATACAATCTGGGCAAGTGATTGTTTGTTCGACATGATTATTTAGTGAGATCTGTTTAACCCTAATCTAGTAGATCCGATCACCATAATCCCACATCATTTTTCTTTACCTGATCTACCATGTGATTTTTCCGTCCTGGTTGAATGATACAATCATCACTGTGATTTGATTTTCATTCTTTATCAAGGGTTTTCGTTAAAATCTTTTCCCCCATATCACACATTTTTCCTCCACTCGAACTTCAATTTGTCCCCTTTCAGTGCCACTATATCTCCCCATGCCTGATTTTATTGTATTGCAGGTATTGACAACTATTATTGCAAATGAAGAAGGGAAGAACTTTTCTCAGGAAGGAGCTCAATGACATAACTTATTTGGAAGCTCACCCTGAGATTTGCTAGATGTTCAAGGATGCTGGTTGCTACAGGTTTTGTGAAAAACTCCAAGGATTTCATCAAGGTGTGGCTGAAGCATTTTCATTGACCTTTGATGGAGTCAAATCCAAAGTTGGAACAATTGAGGTATAGGTTGATGAAGCAATTGTTGCAGCAGCAACAAAGATGCCTAGGACTGGTGAAAGATGGTTCAAGTCAACCACTGCCAAAGACATTGAGTTCAAGTCTTATCTCAAACCTGAGAAAAAATGTATTACTTTGAAAAAGGACATCCCTAGATCCTACTTGGAAGAAAAGTGGCAACACTTTCTCAAATCCATCCAGGTATACATAACATGTGAAGGAAGATATAGTAGAGTAATGTTCTACCATTTCAAGCTCCTGAACCATTTCACAGGTAGATGTCCTCTGAATATTCCCTTCTACCTTCACAAGAGCTTGGAAAAGATGACACACTAGGTCCAAGCCATACCTAGCAAGGTGCAGGGTAGACTTTCCCATCACAGTCTTATCAAACTCATAGTGTTTCAAGAATTACAGAAGAGGGATAAGAGTTGGGAGTATCTTCTTTTTTGGGGTGAATTTGAACCAGAACCCCAGCCCAAGAACAAGAATAAGACTTCATCCACTAAGTCTTCATCGCCATAGAGTAGTAAAAGGAAAAGGATAGCCACTTCCCCAATAATTACAGAGGAGACAACTTCTTCTTCCAAGTCCAAGAAAGCCAAAAAGATGCTTGATTTTAGCCAAGATGCAGAAGGCCAAACAAGTGCCTCTGGTAAAAACATTTTGAATCTGCCTTATACAGATTCAAAGGAGTATTTAGAGCCATTGGAAAGAGATATTCCTAAGAAAGATTCTCTTTCAGAAGAACCTTTTTTCACCAGAGTTTCTAGACTTGGAGATTCTTGAAACATCAACAAGCGGAAACAGCAAGGTCAGAAAACCATCAAATATTGAAAAACTCCAAGAAGAGATAGCAGAGATGAAGTTGCTTGAGAGGGTCATAAAATCCCCAAACCAGACTATAATAAACACCTCAGATGAGGTAAGATATTTTTTTGAAAGTTTATATAAAATGCACGTAAAGGAACAGAAGAGGAATAAAAAATTTCTCTATGATAATCGTAAATTGCTTAAAATGATTAGAGCTTTAAAGATCAAACTGAGGCTAAAAAATCCTAAGCCAAGAGCACATCCTAATTTAAGAGCTCTATCTGAAGTTGCTGAGAACCTAAATGAAGACCCTAAGGAGTAGATAGATTGAAGAAAATCCATTTTTGCAGTTTTGAACAGTTGTGGAAAACTCAAAATTTTTGGCAGCTTATTCGTTTTCCTCAAGGAATTGTTAGCTGTCGAAAGCTTTTCTTTTGGCAGCTAACCCTATTCTGTTTTACACCTATAAGCCACCGAAAGTGAAAGGAATGTCAGAATGCTCATATTTTTTCCTAGATCGAAGTTTTTGGTGTCCAGATCATGTGAAAGGGGTTCCAAATGAAAGATAAAGATTAAAGAGATATAGATCATCACCCTTTTCAAGTTTTTGAGGTAGGTATTAAGGCAAAAAGGTTAAGTGGCTTTAAAATTCTTAGTAAAGATTTTCAATTTGTCAAAGCAGGATTTCAAAGTGCCTTGTCATCTTTTTGACAATTATTGAAGATATCAGATATGGCTTAAGCTGTCGATATTGTGGAAGATTTAGTTGATAAGACTTTGACCCTTAAAGTATGACTAGATTTTGAATTATACTAGTTTCGATTTTATTCTATTTTGAGTATTTCAAATCCATTTTCATAGGATCTTGAACCATTATGTAAAGGCTATAAAGACTATGATTTTGAAGAAAGTAGGGGGGACTGACAGAAAAGGGTAGCTTGAGAATGTTCTTGTCCATTATAAAAACATTTCAAATCTGTAAATGACTTTATGAATGAATACAGAGGCACTATATTTCCAGATTCATGTGTTGTGTTTAAGTGGTGACGTTTTTTCCCTGATGTAACTCATTATTTTCCTATTACACATACTTTTATTTATATATTGTCTATGAGAAGATAATGTGAAGGATTTGTTTTTAAACACCCTGTGCTAGCTGGAAACAATATTTATGTTTTCTTCTGAGTTTGAAGTGTAGAATTCAATTGTAATCTGCTCTACATTTGAAATGAATTTCAATATTTTCTTCTTTTCCCATTCTATAAGCTCAAAGGATCCACTGGCATGATTATGTTGCTTGGTTACATCTTGTTTTAGTTAGTCATTCATCTATTGTCTTAATCAGTGACCCCTATGAATATTGTTTTCTCATGTTCCAGCCAATCATTTAAAAAATCCAAACTCTGAACCCATTAGCTAGCCTAATATCTATTCAAACAAATCTATATCACACAGAGAGATCCCTCTATGAGTCTTGTAGGGATAGATCCAAGACTCGAAGTGGTTTTGATGTTATGTATGTGACTGCCTCCACAGCCTTGGGCAAATTACAGAGTGCTAACATGTTATATTGAACGTTGATGCAAACATGGATGATCTCAAATATTGTGTGGGGACATCAAACATCCTTAAGTATCGAAACCCTCCCATACCTTTAAGGAAACTATCTAGTCTAACCATGTCAAATTTTGATGCATGCGGGCACATATTGAAAACATTTCAATGTTGGCCCCATTCACTGCTCACTGTGAGGGGTCGGTGGAATAAATTTGTGATGGGTGTATTTGAAGTTCCATGTCAAAATTAAGATAGTTCTGACATCGATTCTATAGAAGGGAATGATGAATTATGACAATGAGAGGTGGAGCATGATGAAAATTGATGAAAATGTGGACAATCTCAAAGATGATGTGGGGACATCATGCATCTTTGAGTCTTGAAACAATCGCTTGCCATCAAGGGATGTTTCTAGTCTAACCATGTCAAATTTTTATGCATACAGACACATATTGAAGAAATTTCAATGTTGGCCCCATTCACTAGTGCTCATTATGCGGGGTCGGTGGATGACATTTGTGGTGGGTGAATTGAAGCTTCTGCGACATCAAATCGACTTGATAATTCAATAGCCAAAACCTTCTAATGGTTTCCATATGGCTATGGTTAAGGCATCAAGACTCATCACCTATGAATATAGTCTCCTAATGGTGTATGTATCCCAAATGGTGGCTTATAAATATCCCCTCTCAAGGGCGTGTGTAGTTATTTAAGACCTCCTTTTGTTTCATGAGTTCAAAAATCTTCATTTAGGTTATATGTCCATTTTTCTACCTTTTACCATGGTGAAGACCCCAAGATCCATCCCTGGTATGCGAACCCTCCTATAGGTTACCATATCCCACTCAAAGATCAAAGATCCCTTTTATAGGGTTTATATGGAACTTTAAAGCCTTATTCATGGATCATATCCTTAAAATATTTATACAATACTTGATTCCATTTATTTCCTCCCCTTACCATGGTTAAGACCCCAAGATGCATCCTTGATACACAAAAATCTCCTAATGGCACCCATATCCCAAATGGAGGCCAATATCCCTTTTCATGGGAATGTCTAGTGATTCAAGGACTCATTCATGGATCATGAGTCTTAAATGTTTTATTTAGGCCATAATACCATTTATTTTCTTCCACTATCATGGTCACAGTCATAAGACCCATCTCTTGTGTCTAAAACTTTCAAATGGTGCTTATATCTCATTTGGAGTACAAAGATTCCATATGAGGGTTTGTGTGGTGGTTCAAGGTGTCATTAATGGATTATGAACCCTAAAATATTAATTTATATTCTATATTCCTTGTTTTCCTTCATCAACTATGGTTGAGGCCTTGAGATCCATGCATGGTATGCAAAATATCTCAATCATTACCATATCCAACCAAGAGGCCAAAAATCCATGTTTGTGTGGTGGCTTGAGACCTAGTTTAAGGAAAAGGGCCCTAGAAGCTTATTTTTGGGCCAATGGCCCAAGACCCATATCTTGTTGCAAAACCTATGAAATGGTAACCATATCCCAATTAAGGAAAAATGTACTTTATGGAGGGTTTTTGTGATGGACCTACAAGGGTCCTTTGAGGTGAATGATATGTTACATAGGTCATGAACCAGCTAAGACCCATCCATGATGAAGAAGACCTCATAATGTCACCCATATTCACCTTGGATTCCAAAGACTCCCTCGAGAGGACTCGTGTCATGGTTTTTTAGGTGTTTTCGATGGTGGTTGAGCTTGAGAATAATAATTTAGGTGTTTTCGATGGTGGTTGGACTCAAATTTGAGTGACACACCCACTTTCTTCCTTCATAAATTCATCATGGAAACCATAAACCCTATTTTTCATATGTTCTAGTAGATATGTTATTGATTCCAAGTTTCATATTTGTATTTGACTGAAGGTCCAGCTACCTTGCAAAGTATCAAATTGAGATTTCAAGTTGATAAACCAAATATGAAATGAATCCAAGAATCATTTGATATTGTCGCAAGATAGACAAATGTAAATAATCTTGCGATGAATTTGCTATAATATCGATGAAAAAAGTTCATCAATAGTATAGCTAATTCATCGCAAGAATATTATGTCTAATTTGAATGGTGTTACATGGTTTGCAAGGTGTGTAGGGCTTATATTATGATGCAATGTAGTGTATTCTATAAGAACAATCTCTATGCCAAACCTCAAAATGGATAGTACCATATCTTGTTCATAAGACAAATATTCTTGGTAAGTTTCCTTTATGGATATGGTGGCTCAAGCCCTCAGTACACATGATGCCTC